>VZTJ01002120.1:3267614-3398427 GCA_013397795.1 Orthonyx spaldingii | reverse complement strand
TCTTTTTTTTTTTTTTTTCTTTTTTTTTTTTTTTTTCTTCTTTTAATTTCAGTTGCAGGGACTATGTTAGGACTTAAGAAGCTGCACTATTTCTTGGTGTCTGTTTTGCATTTAATTGACTGATGACCAGACAATGACTTTTCTGATTTTCAGTATCTAATGTCGGTCATGCTGTGGCTGAGAAAAAACTGGCTTTAGGAAATGGCCTCAGCTTGCATGACTTTAAGTGGGTCTAATTTATGCTGCATGAAGAATAAACAGAAGAATATCCTTTGCTGGGGCTGCTAGTATTCAAAAGGGTGGATTTTGAAGAATTAAGGGAACTAATAAAGTCACCTGGCCTGAGGAGCTCAAAGCCTGGAGAGTGGAAAAGATTGATTTCTTTAAAGGACAGCTACTAAAACTATCCAGAAATGGTATTCCAAAGAAGAAAATACACAGGGAAGGGGAATGCTAAGGTAAGCAGACAACTAATGAGGTTTAATAGAAAATAAGAAAATAAAAGATGACAAATAGATTTAGCTGTGTCAGAGGTAAGGAACAGGAGACATAAAATGAGAACTGCTGAGTAGAGAGATGAGTTAGACCTGACAGATATGAAGTAACAAAATGTTCTTTGCCCACATGAATTGAACAAGAAGAATGGAAAAAGTGAGCACCAAGTACAGACCAAAGATGTTCTAGATACAGATCCCAGAATAAAGAATCCACACTGCAGCACCTAATGTGAGACTTAAGCATGATATAAACCCCCAAGCCAGCTGCCTCCCTTTCTGTAAGGACCTGGCTGGATTCAGGGGTGCTCCTCTGTTTGCATGCGCCCGTGCTGCCTTCCTTGCATGCTCTTACCTGCAAGTGGCTGTGCAAATCCCTGTTTAGGAAGGGTTGGTGAGGTACAGATTATATGTGGCAGGCGGATTTGCTCAAGATGGCACTTGACAGCATAATAACAACAAAAAGTAATGCACCTCTATCCCTGCAGTGGAAAAACAAGGGGTGAGTGAGAAGCTGAGGCAGTGAAAGCCCAGAGCAATGAATCAGATAATACCAGCATAACCACACAGACTGCACACAAGGTCAAGACCACAGAAATGAGGGTGGGGAGAGGAGAGTTGCTATTTAGACTAAGAGGAGCTGAGTTTTTAGCAAATGCAGTACAGCCAGGAGTTGAAGGTCTTCTCAAAGGTTGGTCTAGGAAAACTCCATTACTGTGGATGGCTAAATCTGTCTGATTCTCTTGCTTCCAGATGTTACAGTATAAACCTCACTCTGGTATAATTTGAGGAGATTTACTAAAAAGCTTTCCTGTTATGATGTGCAGATAAAATGTGCTGCTTCCACTGTCCTTGCCTGCTCTGTCCCCTTTTATTCTGGCAGTCAATGTTCTGGCGATGAATCAGTACCTGGGGAGATCTGATTCCCTGTGTTTAACTTCATAGTAAGGTGGAGGTGGTCAGATGTATTGATCCAGAGCCACTTGTGACACCACATCTGCTCTGTGGTTCCTGGAGGCTTGGGCATGAGTAGAGTTCATGCCCTCATTGGGGCTGATGTGTTGGGGAGAACAGTGGTCAGACAGATAAGACTGAATTTGCATTGAGATGATCCGAAATGAATTCTCAGCTCGACTGAGATTTTATTTGTCGCTGTCTAAATGAAAAAAAAAACCCAACAAAGTAAAACACTTCCAGGCCATTCATTTGTTACTTACTGTATAGCATCCGGAGAGAGGAAATGTATAAAATATCTTGTGAACCAGCAAGACCTGCTAGGAAACTGTATTATGTTCCCCTCTGTTCAACAGGCTGGAAAGTCTTAATGTTTCCTGTCATCTTAAACTTCCTCTTTGCTTTATAAATAATTCCTGGATGCAAAACATTTTCTAGTGCCTTGGCCCTGCACTGAGGAATGCATGCTGAGACAAGCTCCCTGAGACATAAAACACTCCAACGATTGTCCTTTCAGTGTATTGCCAAGCAATGGAGATTTTCAAGCAAGACCTGCATATTGAAATGCAGCTGTGCAGATCATCATCAGTTGGAAAAAGGGAAAATTACTTTACAGGATGGAGGGTTTGCAAAAGTGGTGAAAATAACTATCTGTATCTCATGTTGATTGGAACTGAGAAACTGAGCCAAATTGCCATTTGACTCTGCTTAGGGCAGAAAATCTGGAAAAGCACAAAATAGTGCAGAATATCTTCTCTCATACTCCCAGTGTTAGGGAAAGGTCACCCCGGGATCTCCCCTGAGAGCATCCATGACCCAGTGCTGGGAATAAAGAAGGAAAGACACCTCAGTTCCTTTCTCATTCCACTCTCTGCCCCTTGGGCAAACCCCACCAGGAGGTGGGTGAATCTGCTGACACCTGGTGTGACCTGCCCGGATCAGCAGGACTCCCAGGAGCTTTCTCCTGGTATTTGCCCCAGGGCATTGCACCTCTGCTCAGTCAGTGTGAGCAGAGCTGGAACACCACATCTGAATTCATCAAAACCAAGCTAAACATGCTCACTGCAGCAATCCTGCTGCTATTTCATCAGGTCGATATGTAATTGTTTCTGTTGCTGGAAGGCTCCATCACCCCCTTCATTAAAATGCAGATTTTACATTAATTAAAAATGCTGGGAGCATTTGCACAATTTATGACCAAATCTTAGAGTCCAGAAACCCCCACACTGGGGAGGGGCAGCAAGACAGTTTTGAAACTGCTGGAATAAATCCTTATCTCAGAACACTGAGGATGTTTTAGCTTATAAAGATTCTTTGTGGACTTATAAAATTAATTTGTTCCACCTAGATTGGGAAACAGACAAAGCAGAAGGCATTCAAGCAGAATTATATTCCCACAGATATATGCATCATCTAAAACTTTTCACAGACAAGAGAAAGGAAGAAGAAAGATCCCATCTTATGCTCTGATGCAGCAGTAAGTGATCCTTATTTCTGCTCAACCTTCCTTTCCCAACCAGAAATTTTGCATATCCCGCTGTATAGCTGATCTATTCTTACACCACTGGGAACACGTCTGCTGGGATTCCTCAGTTTGAGTGGAGTAAATCCCATCTGCTCCTAATTAATCAGGAATGGCAGATTCTCCTGAGATGTGCTGGGGTGAATGGGGAGCTGCTTCTTGGTGGCACATGACAGGCCAGCAAGAGGAGACCCTCAGGCTGTGGCTGCCTGGTTTTCGTGCATTGAGCTGGGACCTTTCTAGCAGTGTTCTCCTCTGGGGTGAGGAGCAGAAGAGGTGCTGGGGGAGCCTGGGCTCACTGGTGCTCCTCACCTTGCTCCCTTATGGATATGGCTGCAGTGGGGTCCATGTCTGGCAGGGAGGAAGGTGGGGGTGGTTGGGGTGTGAAACCCTCCGAGAGAGCTCGTGACACATTCAGGGCATGTGAAACCATTCGTGGCCCCTTGGCACGACTGGAGCCTTTCACTCTGTCCTGGGGGAGGAAGGTGTGTGATCTCCCTGCTGGGAAGCGCCTGGGGTAAAGGATCAGGCTGTAGGAAATCTTTGCTCTTTCCTCCACAGGATACCTCAAGGCTATGGCCAGAGGCTCTACCTCCCACATGCATTCAGCGAGCCCACTTTCAATTTCCAGTGCCCTCACCTTTCCTGAAAACCAGGCAGACACAGCCTGAGGGTCTCGTCTAGCTGGCCTGGTATGTGCTGCTGAGATGGAGCCTTTTCCCTTATTTTCCTTAAGCCATTAGCATTTCCCAGCTGGTTTACACCCTTCTGCCCCAGGGAAACATGTGGCAAACCTGGTCCTTCCTTCTTCTGGGCATGAGCAAATCACAGTGTGTCACTGGGGGAAAAAATATCCCTACGGCTGCAAAAATAACCCTGATGTGAAAAAAACCTTCTGCCTTGGAAGTGAAATAAATGGCAATGGAGGGTGGCAGGTCTGTGCACACCCTGGCCTCCTTGCAGGAACAGGAGGAGCAGGAGTGTGACCAGTATCCAACACTGTATGGGAAGAGCTAGGCAGGTTGGCACAGGGATTTCTCACAATGTGTCACTGGAAGTGCCTGCCCCTGCTGCCTCTCAAGCCTCTGTTTGAAGTTCCTGTTTCTGTTCTTCATCTCCTGCAAAGGATAAACACAAGCACCTAACTCCAGCCATGCCTGTGCAGAGCCTGTTTCTGGCACATGTATAAATCAGCAGCAATTTCTACCAAGGTAAATTTTGTTAGTCATTATGAAATTGTCGTAAGTTAGGTCAGAACCCAGCCTCCTGAGGGGCTGCTAATGGGCCCTGGGGAGTCTGGGTATGTGTGTGTACGTGCATGGACACGTAAGCAAGTGGAAGGGAGGCCAGGACTCAAACCACTGCTGTAATTCTCATTGCAATGCCCGTCCTTGGAGAGACAGGCCCCTCTAGTGCCAAGCTCTCTCCAAGCCAGGAATAAAGCAGAGGTTCCTTGTGCAAAGAGCCCACTCTCTGGTTTACTGACAGCTGTAACAGGTGAATGATAAGGAAATGTGAGAGTGTGGAGAGACAGGGTAATTACAGACACTTGCCTTTGCCCGGTGTCACTGTGGGCACAGCGGCACCGCCAGGCCCAGAGCATATGTGCCTTTCTGCAGATTAGATTAGTGACTGCAGATGGGTGGATTTCTGCAAATTTAGGGCATTGACAGGTCTAGTCTGTTATTTATGCAGAGTGATTGAACACAGGCATTAATTTCTGTGAGGCAAGATTCTTTATGGCTCCCTATGGATCATACAGTGGATACTGAATTGCTGTCCTTCTGGTCGTAGATAAATCCTCTACGAGAATCCAGGATGATCTGAGACTACATTATTAGGATAGTTTCCACATTCTCAGCCCTGGTACTTGAACACAGTAAATAAAGAAATGAAAGATGATTTGTTTTTCATTCAGTTGAACTATTCTAAGATTTCAGGGGAAAAAAATAATCAAAAATCGTCCTGATAGGTCCAGGGTTATAAATAGCAACACTGCATGTGCTGGGGAAAATGCTGCATTCCTCCAGGTTCTTGTAAGAAAAAGGATTAAGAGAATGTGAAACTCATAAAATTTATGGTGGCCCTTGGCCGGATGTGATGTGTCAGTGGATGCAAGGCACATACCAAACGTGAAGTCAAGCAGTCACTGAAGATTTATATCTGCTGCATCTCTGTCCCAATAGCACTCTATGTTTATATGGCCTGTGCATTTATTGGAAATTGAAGGACTGCCTCATCACGTCTTACTGGAATCTCATGGATTTCTTTTCTGGAGGACACTGATATCCCACTTATATCCTGGGTCTATTTTAGTTTAAAGTAAAATCTAAAATATGTGTTCCTTCTTCTCAGCAAGGAACAGGATTCCTGAAATTAGAGAATGGGAGCAGACAGCAGACAGCCACCTCGTTGCCATGCTTCTTGTTGTAAAACCTTGTCTTCATATGTAGGGATTTTATAAAAAATTTACATTTTCCTGGTACTGTACACATATCCCATCACTCGAGCCGGGTGTGAAACAACTCCCCCGACTGAAAAGCTGCCAAAAATCCAGGAGCATCCCCGGTCTGCAACAGGAACAGTCCTGGAAATCTGTCAAAGCAGAAGAAGTGGGTGATGGGGGCTGGGGTGGGTGTGCTTCCCCAGCAGCCTGGGAGCCCAGGCAGAAGCTCAGGCCCCAGTGCCCTGCTTTGCCCCATCAGTGGCAGGGACACAGTGATGGGGCAGAGCTGCTGCTGACAGAGGAGTCACACATGGGTGGTGGAATGGTGAGCGAGTGCTGCCGGTGAGAAGGACACATGTGGGAAGGGGAATGGGCAAGAGGAGGTCCTAATGTGCTGTGGGACCTGAGGAGCAGGGGTGGCTCAGTGAGAGCTGTCCAGGATGAGGCACTGCCCAGCCCAGAGCCCTCTGCTGAGCACACAGGCAGTTGAAAGCACGTGCTGCTGTTTTGGCTACCTGTCCTGTGCAGCTGGAGGGAGGCAAGCCATAATATGCCAGGAAACCGAGTTGTTTTCCCAAGCTCTCATTCCCAGGAGCCGGTGGCAGGTGGGGATGCCCCAGGGATGGCGGCCCCCCCTGCCAGGGAAGGGAGGGTCCCTCGCACCCTCTGCTGAGACTGAATACGTGCCAGCAGCAGGAAGTGATATCTTAAACAAGCACAGCCATGGATAATTGTGGTAGTTAAAATAATATTCCATGCTCCATGGAGATGGGATTGTTGTGGTTAACCGATGTGTTACTCACCCTATTAAGCAGTTCCTGCTCACCGTGAGGGTTACGTTATACTTAATGTCATTTTACTTACCCACAGTCTAAGGTGTTGCTTTTTTTCCTAGTCTAGTCCAGGCCTATGTGAATTTGTCACTTCTGCCCTGCAGAGCTGCTCTTAAGCCAGTTATCCCAAGGACACACACTTTCAGGGTATACCTTCACTGGAGAGTTTAAATAGCCAGGAGGTGTTCCCCAGCCTTAGGCAGGTTTTCTGCCTGTTAATGCCACCTCCACATCACCAGTCAGGCTGCCCACATCCAAACAGCCAGCTGGGAACAGCCTGTGGTTAAATCCTAAACTGTTCCAAGGGATTGCAAGGGCTGTGCTGGTGGCCCAGCCCTAAACTGAGCTGTGTCAGTGCTGCCAATTTAGCAGCACCTGTGGTCAAGTTTCAGGGCTTAAACCTGCAAACCTGGACCTTCAGGATGAGTTTGCTAGTATGGATGTAACCTCTGCCTTCTTCATGGGAAAGGAAAATAAACAGGAAAAACCTCTCACTTATTTACATAAACTATTATGCTGCTTACCCAAAATGCTGCCTACTAACACATTACCTTGGCTGGAATCTGTGTAGCTTTTGATTTCACAAGCGATAGGAGACTCTGTACATCACCACTGCTGTGAAAGGACATGCAAAAGGCAGCAGAAGCCATGGGCATCCCCCCAGTAGCTCAGACCTGGGCTGTAGGTGCAGACACGATGCTTTCAAGGAGGGCAGCACTACCTGCAGTGTGGTCAGCACCAAAAACAATATCCTCCCAGTTAAATGGCATGCTAAATCCAGCTGAAATGGACACAGGGATACTGAACTTTGAACTAACTGGTATAAGTCATAGGCTTAAAAGTTCCCTGTCTGACCCCAGATACTAGTGGTGTCACTAAGTGTCACTAAGGCTGAGGGGGTCTTGCCTTTTGTTGAGTCTGGCCATCAGAAATACATCTGAGATCACTTATGAGATATTTGGAAGAAGCAGGCATGAAAGAAGGGCCCACCCTAACCTCACGTGAACAAACTCGAATGCTCTCTCACCTTCCTAATTTTGATTTTGTGCTGCAAAGACTGAAAACTCTTCATGGAATAAAATGAAAAGGCATAGAGAATGATGTTTGTCCTCCAGGCTGGCAGCATTTCAACCCTTGGGCCACTCTTCTAAGCCAAAAATTGCCCAACTAGCTGAATACCTCCTTCTGTTCCTGGATTAATGTGTTTGGCTTCTGCTGATTTATGGGAGCTGTGACTTCATGACCTCAACACGTGCTCTGAAGAAAGTAAGCTTGTGCCAGAAACCAGGAGCTACCCACTGGAAAACAAAGCAAAGAGAGATGGATTTGGTCTGTAACTGCACTGTGCCTGGGGCTCAGGTGCCCTGTGCCATCACCATTGCAGAACATCTGTGGCTGCTCGGCTGGGAGGAGGGAGAGAGACAGAGATGACACTTGCCATTCCCTTCCCGAAGTGCTCAGTGCCTTCATCCCCCCATAACCCCACTGGCTGCACGTCCTCAGCTGTTCCCAGCATCCCCAGGGATTTCCTGGAGTGGCTGATTAAGGGGCCACGAGAATGCAACTTGATCAGAGCATGATCTGGTCACAGACACTCTGATGTATTTTCCATATTTGAGTGGAAAAAACTGCAGCTCTGCCCCGGTGTAAAGGTAAAAGATTGAGCCAGTGTGTCTGCAGAAGGAAAGTCCTTGCAGGCTTTCGGCAATGGAAAAAAGCAGAAAGACAGACCAGTGATAACAGAGGGACAGCTTTCCACACACACTGAGCTGGCAAGGACACAAAGGACACACACACACAGAGGATTCAATTTTTTTTCCTAATTTCATCTGACATTTAGCAATCGTAACTTTTCATTTGAGTAATAAATGGGTTTGTCCTTTCCAGCAAAACTACTATGGACATATTATTCCCTTTATGGTGTGTTTTGCTGAATTCCAGATGTTGCTGTTTATTCAAGTCAAAGTTCAAGCAAAGAAGAGTCAAAAACAAAAAAAAAGGTTTGCTCAAAATGAAAAAGAAAATAGTGATTTTGAAAGCAGTTAGTTTCTGCAGGTATTACTGTTATATGGAGCTTTACACTGAACTAAATTACAGCAATGCAGTGAATCATTCCAGGGGAGTGAAAATGACTGTCAGTGCTTGCTTCTCCCATTAACCTTTTTTAATGTGAACTTGTAAAATAATATGTGGTCTGGGAGATGCGGGAAAAAAGAGTACTCCTTGAGCCAGCCTCCACAGGAGAAATTGTCATCTTTCCTGATGCAATGATAAAAGAAATAACCCTTTGCTTATCCAGTCTACCCCTGTATCAAGTGCCTCTCTCTACAGGCGGAGATGAAGCAATCAGAGGAAATACATGATTAAAGATGGGGCTGATTCGGGTTATGCCCAATTGTTTCTTTCTCAGGTGAGATCTGTGTCCTGGGTGCTGCACAAAGCAAGAACACTGATAGGTCGAAACAAGACACCACATTCCTTGCTCAGAGGTGAGAAGATGAAACATTCTTTAGCTGCTTTCTCAATAATTGCAATATAATTGCTTGCATTTTAATCTTTAGCTTTTAATCTTGGGAACCAGTCCCTCTGGAACCAGCCCAGGTGGCCGTAGAGCAGCCTTGGGGTGGTTCTGAATAGCAGACCTCTGACTATACTTGTGCTTTGGTTCTGGAGTGAGAAGATGACGTAAAGCTGCATTTTTTCTCTCTGCATAACTAAACTGAGGCTGTGAATTTGTCCTCCAGTTTTGGTAGATTTCCTCTATATTGCAAAGGAAAATAAGCAGAGCAGAAGCAAGAGGTTTGTTTTAATCGCATGAAGATGTTCAAAAGAGAGGCTTGCTACCTGCTGTTGCTAGCTGAAGGCTGCTGAGATATTTAGCAGCCTATTTGAACTAATTACATTCTCTGGGACTTCATTTTGAGATCCCAGTTCAGCCTTTCATCCCTGTCAAGTGGGACGAAATCACCCTGATTGGTAACCCACTCCTGCCTGAGGAGGTTTTGATGTGTGCCTGCCCATCCGCCACTGGGCTGCTGGAATGAGGGACAGAGGTGGAGAGAGAGTGTTCCCTGTGGCTTGTGGACATGATGGAGAGGGTTCCTGAAGCCATTGGGAACTGGGAACCACCCCCTCAGGAGGCCAAGAGGCTGATATCTCCCCAGTCCAATGGAGGAGAAAATAAAGGTGTGTGGCATCAGGAGTGAAGAGATCTTATACTGGGCTGGAAATGAGCAACAGTGCAAAAGCAGCACAAAGCATGAGCAAGAGGTAGCTTTTCCCTGGCCAGTTTTAATGTTTGGCAAGTTCCTGAGCAACTTTTTGCTTCAATAACCCTTGGAGCTCTCCAAGAGCTTGTCAGGTTCTTATGGAGCTGATCTTGCTCTCTGCAGACACGAGGGATTAGTCCCAGAGACACATGCTGGGGCCTGTCTGTGCCATCCAGCAGCTCACAGCTCTCCCTCCACCCTGCGGCAACCATAGATGACTCCACCACTTCCCTGAATAGCCTGTTCCAGTGCTTGACTACCCTTTCTGTGAAGAAATTTTTCCTAATAACAAATCTAAACATCCTCTGGTGTAACTTGAGCCCCCTGCAACCCATCTTGTGAGAGACTTGAGGTGGCCTTGGTGTGGGTTTCTGGGTGCAGACTGGAGACTGCCACACAGACAGAAATGCTGGTGATGCCAAGTGAAGGGCTCCTTCTCCTCTGGCTCTGTGTCTTCATTCCACGTGAGCCATGATAGGGACATGGGGAGGACAAGTCAGTGTTGGGAGTGGTTGCATTGAAGCAGCAGAGCTGAAGGGTAAACGGAAAACTAAAATGTGAAATGCTTGTGTTCAGACAGATTTTTTTTAGCACCTTTGCCCCTGCTCATGAAGAGGTTTGATCTTATTTCCCACAGGAGCACTTTCTCCCCACTCAGAAGGAGCAGAGGCACTAATGGGTGGCTGCCCTTATGAATCTTTGTAGCCCCCTGCGACAAAAACTACCAAACGTCATTTGACAGCTCCCCAGGGCTTCTACTTCCCTCAGGTTTGGTACCTCCTTAATTAAAAACTCACTAGGTATCAAATAGATTTTTGTTTTTATTTGATTTGGCTGCCTTTGAGAAGGGGGAAGAGTAAACAACCTCTCCTCTACTTCCTAGCAGGAATATTTGCCTATGGACATAGCCTAATCTGACTTTCAAGCAAACAGATCAATATTTGCTTTTCACCACATCGAAACTTGCTGTTAGCATTCCTGGTACAGAAATTAATACATGTTGATGTTAGTTAGGGGCCATTGATTTGGCTGGTGCATGTAGGTATAGTCTGCTTCAATTCAGGAGAGTCAGTATATTTCATCAGAGAAGCTGCTCTCATATACTTCACAGTGGTATCAAGTTTGGTTTCCAAAACAAAGTTGCAATCAAGATAGAAAAGAAGTGATGAATGGAAAATTAACTGCATGAGATCAAACAGGAGTCAGCACGGGCACCTGGGGGTGTGGAGGAAAGCTTCATTTTAAGGAGGGGAGTGCTGTTGCAGGCTGGGTTACTGCTATCCCCTGCCTGACTGCCTAAACCAGCATATCTCAAGTTTCCCAGGTCACAAGGTTATTCGTATTTGCTTCCATTATAGCCTCTGCTAAGGCACTAATGCATCACTCCCTTTGTGTTTGCCATGAGGAAATACATAGCTTTAGTCTGCCTGCACTCTACGAGACAAGGTAAGTAGAAAATGGGAGATAACACTATTGTTATGCTTATTTAGGAGCGGGGAAGATCCAGGGAAGGTGATTAAGGGACATGCCTATGGCAGTCTGCCACAGATGGAACAGCTACAGACTGGTGTCCCAAGATCCCTGTTAGTGTCCTCCTCGCATGGCCACCTCTCCCAGGAGGACACCCTGGCCTCATTGGGGCAAATGAAATTTGAGATATGCCAACTACCCCTGTAAAATGACCTTTCCAAAATAGGGATGTGTTTTACAAATAGATATACTTTTTGTTTGCAAAGTAGTAAAAGGGACCCATTAGGCCTACTACAGGTATCTTTGGCTTAGTACCAGTTCCACCCATGATGCTTTGAAGGCAGATGCCACTGAATGTTGCCATGGGCAAGACTTTCTTCCCTGGGCCTGTAAACACCCCAGTGTGTAATACAGTGGCTGGTGAGGAGTGGTGGCATGGAGAGACATGGGTTTAATCACCAAACAGAGCACTCAGGACCTGGGACACGTGCACCGCACACTGGGATGATCTAAGAAGTTATTTAAGGTCTCAGCTGAAAAACAAACACGGAAAAGATAACCATGGATTACAAGACTGTTTGAGATCTACGTAGATACACTGTTTTGACAGCAGAAATTATAAACAGCTCATTTTTGTTGACCTGTGCCCTACAATCTGTTTGAAAGCAATTCCTACTTTTTATCTGAGAAACCGACAGTGGAAAACATTGCTTGCATGGAAAATGTTGTCTCGGTCATCTCTTGCCCAATGGTTTATTTCGAAATCCTGATTAACCAAGCTAATGCTCATTCCTCCTTGGCAGTACCTGAGTGTGAGTCCCCAAGGCGCTGTCACTGACTGATGGGTCTGTGCTGATGAGTCAGAGCCAACACGTCTGTGATGGACTGATAAAAGGAGGATGACACTTCAGGAAAAACGAACCAGGAGAGACCCACACATAGCCTATTCCACAATACTTTCACCAGTGGTGGAGGAGGAAAGTGGAAAAGGGAGCTAGAGGAAGGAGAAAGGCAATAGGAGGAAAATCAGGGCATGGACCAGGCAGGACACATTAAAAAACATTTCCAAAGCAGAGAAAAGTGGGTCCCACACAGAAATCTGCTCTGCTTTGTCCTGCTTACTTAACAGAAGTGCTGCAGGCTTCCCACACCTCTCTTTTTGTTACTGGTGACAGTGTGAGAGAACCAGGCAGTTTCAGTGTTTCTCTTCCTCACTCTTAGACTCGACCTGCTGCTTGCTCTTCCCCTCTTGGGAAAGTGACAAGGTGGAGGCAGGGGACTGGGGGTTCAGAGCATCCTTCCTGGAAGTGAGGTAAAGGCCAGCAAGACAGTAAACATGTAGGTTTGAGCAGGTTTGACCAAATAGCTGTTGTTGTGTTACTGCCAGGTGCTATGAGCAAGGCAGGAACTATTAAGGGAGGAAGGAAAGTCTCTCAGACTGTTAGAAGCAGTTCAGCCTGGTGTCACTGGCCTCTGAAGTGTACAGGCAGGGGTCCGTGGTACCTGTGGGAGCAAGAGCATTGCTGCATCTGTGACAGGTAGAGGATTTTGCTCAATTAATAAGAGATTAGTCTCTTTACAAACCTGGCTGGAAAAGAAGAGTAACAGCACATTTTACACACTCTAAGTGTGTTTCTCTGGGACCGAGGCTCAGCAGGCTCCAAGAAACCCCTCCCCGGTGATAGAGCCTTTGCTAGACCTACGTCTGAGCCTCCCCAGTCATCAGTCTGCCCAGTTAGCTCTGAGCAACATTCTTATGGAAGTATCTTTGCAGACCACTTGCTGGCCTGGATCAGTGCCTGCTTTTTGCATACATATTTGTCCGTCAATCTTTCCCCAGCAGCATTGCTGTCAGGACCAAAACTGGTCTTTCATTGTTGCAGTTATAGGAGTCGCTAAAGCTGCAGAGGATGCAGAGTTAGGCTAGGCTGTTTCTCCCCAGAGAATCACATTTTTAACCAGGTATCTTCTACCTCATCAGTTCTTACAGAGCCGGATCTGGGCAGGAAACATCTGCTTCAGTGACTGCGGCAGCCAGAGCGGTCAAGTGAGCTCTGGCAAAACGGGGAATAAACACAACTCGTGCATAACAAAGTGGTGTCCGGCAGCAAATTCCTCCTATCAGAAAGAAAACTGAATCTCACCCTTATTTCCCTGAATCCTGTCTGTTTCCCGGTTAAGCCCCAACGATTTCAAGCATCCCAGGCATGCAAGGAAACACTGTTGATGTCAGGCAGCAGGAGGCCGGCTGGGAAGAGGGGATGGAGCTCAGGAAGTCTGGGCCCCTGGCAATGAAACAAATACTGTGTGGAGAGCATATTCTGGGTCATAAAAGGGCTTCCCCAGTGTTCAATCTGTCTGAGAAAATTTTCTATTTAAACTCCCCAGCTGTAGCTTGAGGAAGGGGCAGCGGAGCACCGAGTGAATCACCCATCCTGTCCAAGAGAATCCCGAGGTGGGAGATTTCCTGCCTTTGGAAAGAAAACAAGACACACAGTCACTGCTGGTGCCAAAGGGGAACCCAACACCATCTAACGGGGACCTCGATGAGGTCATCTGGGAGCCCAGACATTTTTCCACCTGCCATTGATGCCTCATGCTCAGGAATACCTGGCCGAGGGCTCTCTTGCTGACAGCTCTGCCGCGCTGGAGTAGGCCCACAAAACAGGGCAGGCTGCCCCAGCACAAAGCCCAGCTGCAGCCAGGTTGTGCCAGGGGAGGAGGTGACTCATGGTCACCAACACCATGCTCTTCCTGGCCGCTGGAAACCCGGGGAGCTTCCCTTGCCAGCTCCCTTCCTCATGGAGGCAGGCTGTTGTCACTGGTTCAGGAGCTGCACAGTGTGGTACTCTCTGCTCACCTCACTAAAGGACTCCTACAGAAAATTATTCATCGGAGGAAGGTTCAAGTTACAAAACACTGTTATTCACCGAATCAACGCTGAATCATGTCCACACTCAGCATGTAAAGCAGACTTTAGCCACAGGAATGCTTAAACTGCTGACTGTGATCAAGAAAGGTGTGAAGGTGATAAAATGTAGGGCGGCATTAGCTTAGCTACACCTATTTAAACCAAGTTATCTACAGCACTCAAGTTTTACATTTGTACTTCAGGCTAAATTTCATGTCATTTTGTATATTTTAAATAGGATTAAGGAAGGCATTTTGAAAATGTTTTGGGTCTAATTTCCCCCTCATTGAACCACTGGGAGTTTCAATGGGAGCATCCCAGGGAACACAGAAGAGCAGTATGTATGTGTCTCCAGAGTCACTGCAGTCAGACATGCAAAATGCTGATCTGCTAAAAATTCAGTGAACTGATTCAGTCATGCTCCTATCATTTTAATAAGTTACCTTTTTACAGGAAGGTTTCACATTGGATCAGTTTTTATTGTGTCACTCCAGCTTCATGTCAGATGGAAAAGATGCAGTAGGTCACCCGTCTGTCAGAGAGAGACTGCCCTACAAATACAGTTTTTGAGAACTTGCTCTATTTCATAGCCAGTAACATTTGCAATCATTTTCTGTAGCACATTATGCTAATCAAAAAACCATTCCCATTTATTTGACTAGCTTTGCATTAGCTCTAAATTAAGCATTGTATTTAACTATGCACTTCCATAATAAGTCCTTATTTTATTCATGAGAGAAGGAATTTTCTACTTGAAATATTTGGTAAACAAATAAGGGAAAGTATCTTTGTCTGGAAGTGTGCTAGAGGTGCAGTCCTCAGTCATGGTGTCTTTATGGAAAAAGTTTGTGAATGCTTGACAGGAAAGGTGGGATTTGCCCGACCAACTCCAGATGTTCACACTGTAAATTTCTGCCTGTGAGCTAAGAGTGTAGAGTGTTTTTATTGTCAATGGAGAAATAGAGGCACTTCAGGATGCATTTTCCCTAATCCTAATATCTGCAACAGCTCTGATATCACACCCTGAAAGTGCCTGTTTCTTTCTCCTGGCTGTAAAGGGAACCTGAACTGACTGGCACTGATGCAGATGTCCAGGCTATGTCTGCACTAGAAAACTAAAATGCCAGGGATCATTCCCTGGCACTGAAGATGAGGGGCAAAGAATGGCACAAAATGCTTTTGCCCTCAGAAGTAGTGAGGTAGCCCTTAAGTGACTGCTACTGCCCTGTCCTGAGCCCACCTGGCCTTTGGGAGAGCACTGGGTGGCCCAGGTTGAAACAGTGCTGAGGACAAGCTGCTGGGATGGTGTAGAAGCACTGTGGATGGCCACAGGAGAAAGCTGCAGTAGCTGGCCCAGGAAGAGACTTTTATGTTGTAGACATGCCAAATAATAGAAGTGAATCCTCCCAAATGTCTTGTGGGCCTTCAGGTCCTCCTCTGCTGCCTTCACTGCCTGTAATTGTGAATGATTTGGTTGCTGCTTGGGTGCTGTTGGTGTTTGTTTTGCAGCAGAACTATGGTTTCTGGTTAATATTTGGCTGCTCTGACCTTTCCTCTTATCATTCCTGAAGCATAAATGTATTTTTTGTCAGTGCCTCCAGCTCTTTTCAAAACCATGCAGGAAGAGGATGGCTCATTTACCTCCACAGAGATTTCTCTAAATTGATTTCCCTCTAGTGGATTTGTGCTGTTGAAAGGATTAAGCTTTTCACTTGCTATTTGGTGATTATGAAAATCATTGGGGACAGAATTGCAAGATCAAGCAATGCTAAACCCAAAGGGCTTCCTGAGTGAACTTTTGTTGCTCCTTTGATGTCAGCACATGACTCTTCTCATCCATACCAGAGTCAGTTGCCAACTGCACCCACCAAAGCACCAGCATCCTTTTGTAAATTCTCAGTCTGGTTGGAACATTAATTGTCAATATAATGGAAAAATCTAATCCTTTTTTTCATCTAGATTTTATAGTGGAAGCACACTGTTTTATGTTCACTTTTTGCCCAGTAAAACTGCTTGTTTGTAAACAGTTTCATTATTTTGATACAAAATTTCTCCTTTTTCATCTTTCAGTAGCCCTCTCTTGTGTCTGCAAGACAGAAATATCACTGTCACTACGATCTATTACTGTGGGTATGTACTACATATGCCAGATCTATCAGACTCTGACCACAGTTCTAGTGGTGCAAGTATAGCATGGCCATGATCAGAGTCTCTGCTGGGGAAATAACACCCGAGTTAATTTCATGCAGCTGGGACACCTGATTATTCACATTTTTCTGCTTTGTCTCAGCAGTTTCAGAGAGACTTCTCCATAGAGCAGCATAAATGAGAAGCAAGTCTGACCCCAGACACTAAGGACAGACAGAAATGAAAAATAAAACTCAAACCCAAGGAATTGATGTTTCAGTTCAACCGCAACATAAAAAGTAGTAGAAATGGGATGTGAGAATCTGAAGGGAATCTGGAAATCCTGACATGTCATTACAACTGCTTCTTTTCATTATGAAGTCTTGTTCTTTGATAATACATTACTGAGTAATTTTATCTATATGCCTTCTCTTCCATGTAAAGAAACCCTTTTTCAATTAATGAAGCTTACTTTTGAGTGGTTAGATTTTATTCCTGAAACTTTAAAACAGAAAAAGAAATATTGATAGGAAGAGCGCTTATCATGGACAAAATTCCTAAGGACAAGGAGTTCTTGAAAAATTGGTCTCCAGACCAATCTTTGCACAAATGAGAAGTGCCGTGAAAAGTGATAATCCATATTAATTAAATCTTTTGGTGTTAGAGAACAAATTGAGAGACATCTGAAAGCTGAACGGATTTGTAATGTGACTCAGTCTTTTTGCCTCTAGGTCACCACTTCAGAGTTGTTGTGGGCTAGTAAGACCGAAAGTCATTATTCTCTGACAGCTGTTTGGAGACCTCTGGGAAATGAGTTCGTGTTATCCTGCTAGCAGTGGTGGTGACTGATGCAGCATCAAGTAATCTATCCTCCCTGCAGGGGGTAATTGGCATTTTCCTCTATGATGGCAAACAGAGTCTGTAGCTAGAACAGGCATAAAACAAAATTATCATCCTCTCATTGTGCCACCAGCATCAGCCAGATATTTTAATGTTCAACCCCCAAAGTGCTAATTCTGTGTGCACCTTGTCACCAAGGGGTCTGGGCTCTGAACACAGGCACTGCCAGCAGGATGGCCCCTGAGGGCTGGCATCGCTCTCCCTGTTGGTAATGCTCCCACAAAGGAGGAGCTGGGCAAGGGAAGGGAGGGGAACCTCTCCAACCACGCCCTGGAATCTCCTGTTACTCCGCACCACACGGGCTGCTGGCAATGGCACAGCTCCTGTTTGTTTCTGTTTGTGGAACTTGGGCTCAAAGCACTATAAATGACCTGTTGGTCAGGTTCCTCCTGCTCACTGCCTGACTCCCCCACCATTCACTCCTGCCCTCCTGAAATCTGGGGTCGGTTTCCTGACTGGCAGCATCAGCATGTGTGCAGCTGATGTACCTCTGAGCACAGCATCATGTTAACCAGAGGGCCCAAAGCAGCTTTAGATGGGCAGCTGAAGTTAAACATCAACAAACTTTGGGTGAGGAAAAGTTGCCAGAATACATTTGGACCTTGGCATTTTACATTCTTGTAAATATTTTGCAATCTTTTTTTGCAAAAATTTGCAAAGAACGTGTTTCCATCACATGTTTTGGTCCAATATTAACACTCCCCAAATCAAGGTTTACTGTCCTTTGAGCTTCAGTTTTAGAGGCACTGACTAACATCTCAGCTAAAACTCTCTCAGTTTACCCTGACCATGTGTCAAAATTGGGGGGTCCAAGCTCCACTGGAGTTTCCTGTTATTTCCCTGGTGGGGTCTGACTGATGGAGGGATCTGCATGCAGAGGCACTTTCCTGGCAGACGTTTCTTGCCACGTTTCTCCCATCTGCCTCCCTGGGCTCTCAGGCTCGCTGTGCTTTGTGACTGCTGCAGCCTCCTACAGACCCTGGTGGTTCACTTCACTCAAAACCAAAGGCTCAAGCCAGAAGTGTTGCCCTCCAGAGGGACCTCTCTCACCCCACTGTCTGAAAGCTGCTTGGAACGATGCACTCACACTTAGGTGTGTGTACCACTGAGGTGCCTGGTAGGAGGAAATCTGCATCTTAGCATGTGCATTTCTAGATAGAGTTACCAAAATGGAGCTAACACTCAGAAGAAATTTTAAAAAGTACTTTGTAGACCTGGAAAAATATGTTAAAAGATTTAGAGTGGTCAGTTTGATTTATAAAGGAAAAGAAGATTTAGTGGCAACTCAAATTACAGTCAATAAAAAGGTTACAATGTTAAACAGCTTTTTAAATGTAATGGAGACGGATATGACAAGAAACAGTGGCTGAAAGCTGAAGCCAGACAAATTCAAGTGCAGTCTCATAAACTGTAACTCCCATAAAGCACTATGCAACCAAGGGGAAATGAAGTTTAATGATGATCCTGACTCCCAGCAGATCATTGCTGGGAGGTGAGAGCTGTGCCACCATCTGCAACAAATGTTTAAGCATTGGGACTACCTGGATGTTGTGATCAGACTCAAAACATGGTCAACTGGTCAATGTATAATCTGAGCAACCACAGCTGACACTGGGATCCTCCTGCCCTTTGAGGAGTTCTGGGCAGTCTGAGACATCCAGACAGGACTGGCCAGACGTGACACAAGAGCTACAGAAGACCCTTTCGGAGCAGAAGCTAGAGACTAGGAAGGATACATCAATGAATTTGCAAGGATGCTGGACTATGGTGAGGAGGTGGCTGAATCTAGTCTCAGTTGGCCAAAATCCTCTTACAGACAGTGGAGAGCTTCAAGTAGGCTGCTCATAAATGGTGTTCTGAAAGAAATCTGATGAAACATGACATGAAAACACCTATTTACCTATTTTTCTCCATGCATTGCAAAATGAGAGTAGGGAATTTGGCTCAGATATTGATATCTTGCTGTAGGCATCTAATGCTATGTGAGATGAATCCAGCACTCAGTGATTAAATGAACTGCTCTGATACCAGAGCAGTGTTTCCAGATATCTTGGATTCTAAATTGCAAGATTTTAACTTTTTCATTTGAATTTTGGATAGTAATAAACAACAAAAGGCCAGAAATCCAATGTTTTGAATTCAACTTAGGCCAAACTACAAAAGTAAGATAGACTACAAAAGTTATTCCAGTTCTCTCAATGAAAAAAACCAACAAAACAAACGTACACCCATTGAAATCAGAAATGCTTGTTTCTTTCCCAAAAATACCCCAGGCCAACTTGTGAGGTTTCATGACTGTATAACTACTGATGTGATATGTATTGCTACTCCCCAGAAATCCCTCTGCCTGAATATAGACTCCCAGCAGTTCGATGACAACCCCATGCCACGTGTATGTTGTTGTGCAATGTCCAACCATAAGACTCTGAAAGTTGCTCAGCAACACACAGTAAAACAATCAGGGAAGAAGTGGAGAGGAAGAAGTAACCCAACCCACAGTAAGGAAAAGATCAGAAGATCATTTGCTCCAGTGGCCTTTGGCATCCAGTTGCTGCTGTAGCTAAGGCAGCATAAACCTTCCCGAGCCCTCTGCTTGGGCTCTCCAGCTGGAATAGACCATTGTCCCCTTTGGATGACTGCACTTTCTACCACTCCTGCACAAGATTAGTTGAGAGGTCCAGATCTGAATCATGAAGGAAAGTGCAGGGAAGGAGCAGCAAAGACAAATGTCATGACCAAGGCTGGCAGATGTGTGGGACACTGAGGCCAGCTGGGCACAGAGGAGCAGCACTTTGCCCTGTGCACGCCCGGTGCTGTCCGAGAGGCACGTGGTACCACACCCTGCAAACACAGAGGCATGCAGAGGTCAGGATTATTTTTAGAGGCATAAAATTAACAGCCTTCTTTCCTGAGTCATTGGGAAAATATTGTCTGGGGGCATTTTCTGCTAGGAAATGCACATCACCCTTGAAGATGTGTTTACCTACTCAAAACCTTTAGAGGTTTATTCACTTGCTGTACATATGGGTTGGGTTTCGGAGGGCAGACATGCTGGAAGAAAAGGCAATATCTCAATCAGTCACAAGCAGGTCTTTTAGGACAAGCAGATTATCATATTAATTGTTCAACAAGTGCTGGACTCCCAGGCCAAGATGTCCCTGTAGTCCCCAATGGAAAGTGGCCCATGGTCTGAGCCATGCCATGCCATCTCCTCTTGAAGCAATGGTTTTTAAGGTGTCAACAAAGCCTGACATTGTTTTAGCAGGTGTTGCCTACAGCTCCCCTCTCCATCACCAGTTTCTCCTAAGCTGACTATTTAAAAGAATCTTGTCTGCACTAGTATTTTAATACTTCTTTGTAACTCCTAGAGTGTCTCTAGAAATTGAAATAGCTCCCAGCTAGCAAAAGATGCTCTCCTGGCCCTGGCCTCACAGGGGATAGAGGGATAGGTGACAGTGAGAGGTGATTCAAGACACACCCTTGGAGTGACGCAGTGTGGACTTCAGCCCTTGGAGCACAAAGTGCTTCTGCATGTGATCTTATCTGAGCTGGTCCCGAGCTGAGCTCGGCCAGCTCTTCACAGAGGGAGTACAATTGCACTTGGATTTGGTTGCTGTGTGCTCAAGGTGCTTGAGAAATCTTATGACATCCAGGTTTGACAGAGGCAAGCCCATGGATGTGTAGCTCCTGCCTTAGCCCCAAAGTCTGAGAGCCCTCCTGAAGGCTTTGGGACCGTGGGGCTAAGGCAAGAGTTACACATCCATGTGCTTAACTCTACCAAGAACAGAGCACAGGGCCAGCTCCCACTTAGATGCTGCAGAAACTCAGAAGCTAAAACATAAGGCACTGGTGGGGTTTAGATGCCCTAGGGCAAGGCAGGATTGCAGGCTGAAGTTCTGGATCTAAAAATTCCACACTTTTGGGGAAGTTTGGGTTGCATCTGCCCTTCTTAGGGTCAGTGCACTGCAGAGTGTCCCTGAGCTAGTGCCACAGCACGTCATCATGCCAAAGTCCTCACATGAGCACTATGGCTGAGTACTCATCCTTTGCCCTGTGATGATGGGAAGGTTGATAGCTGGATCCTGCCCAGATAAAGATGGAGATCCTGGATGGGGCACATGCCAAGCAAACATCTCTCACTGGCTCTCATCCAGACTTCCAAAGCAGCAGAGCCAAGGGAATCATGTGAAACCTAAGCACAGTGTCAGCACTTCAAGAGCTTCAGCACTTAAATCATTGGCAGTCACTGTTTAAAGTAAAAAATTAATTGACCTTTCTGATACCTACCTGATGCACTTCACCAAAAATATACCTTTTTTTCCTTCTTTTTTTTTTTTTTTGGGCTACATTACCTTTTTAGGTAAAAATTTAGGAAGCAAATGTCCATTAACACAGTAGAATGAAATGGCAATTACTGTATAGTCAGACAGCATGGAGCATGTACTTTTAATGCAATTAATTCTCTTATGGCTTAATAAATTAGTTACACTAGTGTAGTCAAGACTGAAGTTTAAGAAGCACAATTATGAGGGTTCTTTTGGTTTTAAATACATAAACACTGAGATCCTTAAAAGGAAATTTTGCCTACTCTGAGGCCTTGACTGCTGCATTATTGAAATAAGGAACCTACAAAAATATGCACTTTTTTTGACATAGTGTTTTTATTTTTTTGCTTTGCATATGTTTTACATAATTGGACTGATTTTTTTTAATGTAAATAAAATTATACCAGCATTTTTGTACTCTAAAATCCTTTGAAAACAAAAAGGGAAATCTGCTTTGCTATGCCTCTGTGGGTCAGAAAAGCACCACACCTTAAAGGAGTGAGGGAGACATTTGTATCCCTTGTAGAAAGGTGCTCCCCATTTTTCAGTACAGGATGACATGGCAAGAGGTTCAGAGGAGATAGCAGGAAGTTTAGGTGGGAATCACCCAAATCTCAAAAACATAGTCAGCATTAAGTTACAGTCATTATGAAAGAGTGGCAGGCAATTCTCACCTTCCTTCCCCAGGCTGGTGCCCCTCATTCCCATCAGGCTTCCTGTGACATTTTAGGGCTCATGCAGTTGTACCATCAGGCAACAGGTCTGATCTCAGTGGAAGAAAACAAAAGCTGTCTTCTGGTGCAGCTGCTCCCTGAACTGACTTGGTGCATATTTTTTTGCTTTTATGTTCCTCTGGCAGGAATCATCTTCTGATGGCATTAGTCAATACTACATGGGTTTCTCTTCATTAGTCAGTGCCAGTAAGTAATTGTTCCTTTTGCTTTGAAGCTCTTGGGAGCACCAAGGCAGAGAGGCAGAGTGACATTCCAGGCCCCACAAGGACCAGTCTGTGTTTCTCAGCCTTGTGCTGGGTATGAGAGCATGGCTCACGCTTAAGGGACATGAAAGGACTTTGCAGAGTGAGCTGTTTAGAACCTTCCTTGCCCACACAGTCACAGACCAATGTAATTTCTGCAAAAATGATAAAAGCCTCCTAAAGCCTGGCTTCCCACAACTTAGGCACAATCTCAGATGCCTCAGTGCTCATTTTAATTTGTTAACTCTGAACAGCTAATGAACAAGGTGAGGGATGTGCCAGCAGCGACAGCCAACAGGTCCTCATGGCCACTGCACTCGTGACTGACATGCTGAGGGTGATTATTCACCCCTGCAGCACTGGTGAGTGTGCAGGCAGTGTGCTGCTTCTTGATGGTGGTGACAGCTCTGAACAGTGTCATCCCTTGGTCACCTTGTTCCTCAAGGACTGATCCCCATGATGGATGGAGCATTGTCATTTATCAGGACTTAGCTGGGCCCTAATATGCAGTTTGGTCACTGCACTTGCAGAAGGAGAAGCTGGAGGGGCTTCAGAAAGGAGCAGCATGATTTAAGGTCTAGAAGATAAGATTTGTGGATTCAAAGGACTTGGGGAACATCAGTGTGGGTGACAGGTGACTGCCAGGGCAAGAGAAATGTTTGAAACAAGGCAAAAATGCCCTTGGAAAGGAAGGGAAAAATCCATCTGTGCCTGGAAAGGGGTCAGAGATTATGGATTTTAACTACAGCAAAAGGACTTCAGTTAGAAATTATGAAAAACTTTCTCAACCTAAAATAATGAAGATGACCCAGGGAAGCTGTCAAATCTTCACACCACAGTCTATTTTTTTTTTTTTTTTTTTTTTTTTTTTTTTTTTTTTTTTTTTTTTTTTTTTGAGGACAGATTAGAGAAGCGCCTGTCAGGATTAGCTGCAGTACTGTCAAACCTGTCTTGGGGCAAGGGATCTGTGTAGTGACCTCTCAAACTCCCTTTCAGGCTGTTTTTCTCTGATGCTATTAACCTGTGAAACTTTGTTACAGGAAGTCATTTCTCCACAACAAGTGAGATGCAGCCACGTGGTGTTTCTGGGTGTGCTGTGGCACCTTCACAGGGCATGGCTGTGCCGCAGAGCTGCTCAAAGCTGCAGTGCAGAGCCCAAGGATACAGCACAGGAATGCAAAGCTGAAATGTGAATGAGAGACTGTAATTAATGGTGCAGCTCTTGAGAGGGGTGTCCTGCAATTCTTAAGGACTGCAAATGGTCAAGACCTCAGTCAAAGATCTGAAAGGGAGGGGAGTATTGATTTCTTTAGGGAATCAGGTTACATGTGTGCTGTGCTTTTCTCCTAAAACTCAAAGCCAGTGCACACTCCCAAAAGACCATGAACTGTTGCCTTGATGATTCATTTCTGTACAGAGACTTGCTCCCTAACAAGCCAGTGCAAATCTGTCCCCTTCACACGTACCTGAGCAGTCACCAGCAAATGTCGTTTTGCTCAGCAAACCTTGATCCATGATGTCTGCAGCAGTTTGGAACTCTAAAGCCAAATGTATCATTCGCAAAAGGGCTTTTCTTATTCAGATGCCACGGAAGTGCACACTCTTTACTGAGGTCCTGCATTTCATTTGCCATCTCCAGAGTGATAGATCCCACCTAGGTAATTGGAAAAGAGCATGCCAGGAGTTTTCTCATTGTAAACACATTATGAGTTGAGATAAATCCTGCACAAGCCAAGCTCACAGCAGACGAAATATAATAGAAACAATGAAAAGTTTCCTAGTCCCACAGAGGGGGTGGAGCTGTCTCCTCTATTCGATGGGGGGGAATATACATCTCTACAGGTATACACAGAAAATGAGAGTTGTTCCTGGTAATCCCTTCCCCAGTTGTGAAGCAGTGGCAGTTCACAGCGCTGCAGCCAGGCTGAAAGTGCACCTCTTGTGTGTGATGTGTCTGCACAGGGAGAGCTGGAATCAGCAGGAGACCTGACAGGAGAGCGAGGTGCTGAGGGAGGGATGCAGACCCAGAGCAAGAGGTGGGAGAGGAGAAGGCTGTGCTGCACCCATGTGCCTCACATCAGCTCCAAGCACCGGATCCATCACAGGACATGGGTAATCCACTTCAGCATCTCCAAGCATCTTGGGCTGTGAGGAGCACCAGCCAGGCATGTTGTGGTTGTGGGGACATTTTGGCACAAAACTCCTCCTGACTGTGTGTAGATAATTTTAGTTTGGGATCATCCCAGTGTAAACATGATCTGGGTTTATATGCACTTTTTTCAAGGGCCACTGACATGGCAGGAAAAAAGGGACATATCACAACCCTCAAACTCTCAAAAATCTCACCAGCTGCCTTCTCTCTGTGCTCCGTAGTGCACTGCCAGCCTCCTTTCATTCCACCTGGAGAGCCACAGCTGGTCCTGTACATACAGCTGCTGCTACAGGCTCCATGTTTCACCAGCCCCTGCTTCACAGTGCAGCTTGAAAAAGAGCCTGGGTGAGCCTGGGTATTTTGGAGCACCCCTGGGAATCAAAGGTGATAAAACTTGCTTTCCCATCATCTGTCACGCTGCTTGAGTTAATGCTACCAATTGGTATGAGCACTTCCAAAAACAGTTCCTACAAAGTAAGAGAACTAGCCAAGCCCCAGTGACATTATCAGCAAATAATATTCACTAATATTTCTCTGGTTTTGAAGCAGTAAAACAAGAAGTGATCTGGTAAAAAGCTGTGGGAAGAAAGACCATATTTCTGACCAGCCAAGGCTTACATCATCATCTCCAGGAATTTCTTCTCTGCAGGGAGCACAGAGCAGCTCTTCTCTAGAAGGTCAACAGGGTTACTTAAACTTGGGTCATTTTACACAGCTGGGCAAATGAATCTGGGGAAACTGAGGTGACAGAAGCCTCTGTCAGTGAGACAGGAAGGGATGAGAGACCAGGATGTCTGTCCAGAGCTACAAACCACTGCTAACAGACTGCTCCTGGTTGAAATATCTGGTCTGATGGTGTCTTTTCCAGCAAAGACATCTGCAGCTTTCATCACCCATCACTTGCTCAGGGGTGGGAGTATGAGCCTGACCAAGGGGCTACCCAAACCCAGTGTCTCTTCTATTTGCTCCACACATTGGGTGGTAACACTGGGAAAGCCTTAGGAGCCATTTCTGGACTGCAGCATGACACAGAAGCTGCTCCAGTTAGCCAGGGTGACACCAGGGTGCTCATCCTGAAAGGAGATCGATGGGTACCATGCAGGGAGTGGTGCGTGGGAGGACTGTGCCCGCTGTGGGAGCAGGGTCTGGTTGTGCATTCCTCAGCCCTTAGTCACACGGGGCTGCCTGCTGACCCCTAACCCCACTCCAGCTCAAGGCGCAATTTTCCTGCCTTACTTCTGTGGGAGAGAGTGTCTTCTCAAAGAGGAGAGATGAAAAGCAACTACTGAAGTCTATAAAACATCGCTCCTCTGAGGCCACACTGCCAGGAGGGCTTGGTTGGAGATGGCTCACAAAGGGACTTTTCTCCTTTCCCTCCTGGCCTGAGGGGGAGCCCAAAAAGCTTTTTGATTTTGAGAACATGTAAATGGCATGATGCAGCAATGGCAGACATCGGCAGAGCATGCAATGAGAGGTTTCAATCTTCATAGTTTAGCAGAGGTTAATGAATGATCAGTAGATGATCATTAGCCAGATGCTCTGTTAGCTGCTGGTCATAAACAGGCAGCTTGGTGTTTTGGAGGTTGCTACAAGCCCAAAAAGGGCTCATTAAAATGTTTCCAGTAAAAGAAACATTTCTGTAGGTAGGAATTTAGGCACAAAGTTGACAGTAGCTCCACACCAACTCAATCCATATGTCTGATGTGACCATGACTTGCTGGTTGCAGAGACAGAGTGCCCATCACAGGAGTTTCCAGCCTCAACAAGGTGATGGAGGAAAGGCCAAGACCCAAGTTCTGGCTGCAGATCCTGGGCTAATTTTTTCTATCTTCCACCTAAGTTAAATGTTGTGACCTCCCCTGCAAAGTGGAACCCATCAGGAGGGGCTGGTCTAAACAGTTGTGTACATTGAGCTGTGTGGGGTTTGCCTGACAGTCAGCAGACAGATCTGTACTTCCCAGGGATGATAGAGGGTTTAGAGCACTGGGAGACTTGTCCCACCACCCTGCTAATCACAGTAGATGCTACAGCACAGCAACACATATGGCCAGGAGGCGAGGGATGCATTTCACCTAAATCTTGATACCTGCTCCATCTGGACTAGGAACTGTAAATCCCCTCTCCAGTTATTACATAGAAAAAGACACTTCTAGAATTTGTTTCATTTTCAAAAAAAAAGTGTAAAATGAGAGAAGAAAAAAAATGCTTTCCCAGAGCCCTGCAGCTGACCCCCATGAGCAGAACAGACCCACGAAACCTTCCTGCATTTTCCTAGCTCTCATCTGAAGAACTTCTCTTGTTGGCTAATTTTCTTCAAAAAAAAAAAAAAATTGGATTATTGTTTAAACAAGTATTAAATGAAGTGAAAAGAGCTGAAAATTACCAGGTTTGCTGCCATGTTGCAGGTATATGAGCAGTTAGTCTTGTATAAAAGAAGCAGATGTTGTTTTTTTCCAAATGGCTCTGCCTGCACATAGGGTGCAAATATAACATTGTGCAGTGATGGTGACAGGGAGGTGATGCCAGTGGGTCTGTACCTGTGCATGACAGTTAAATACCTGCTTAAATGCTCCAGCAGCCTGCAATCCCAGCTGACAGGTGAATGAATTGGAGTAAAAGAGAAGAACATGTAGACTGTGTTTTTCCAAAGAAGGGGAGCTTTATTCTTCATCCTTCCCTTACCAGCCTAAAAGGATATCATTGTCTCAGAAGACAAGCAAACCATATTCCAGATGTCCAGAGCATTTGAAAAAGGATGTTTATTAATGACCTGGGACTGAAGATAAACAGGCTGCACAAAAATAACCCCTGAGATACAATGGTGGACTTAACCTCTGCGTGCCGGAGGTCTGGGTCGCCTGGAGAGCGGGCGGGCAGGGCTGCACAGGCTGTGGAGACGGCTTCAGGCACAGCTCAGAGCTTCTGCTTACAGGTAGTAACAAATTGCAGCTCTGCAGAGGGTGAATACAGATCTGCTGGAGAAGTGTCTTCTCCTATTGTCTGCTTACATGATCAATTATAACGACAGAAAATCCTGGCCTCATCGCTCATGTCAAAAAGAGCAGCCCATCCATCTTCCCTTGGCAAACACTGCTACGAGGACAAAGGGAGGTTTTACCAGTCCTTCCTTTTGGACTCCACACATAATTTATAAACCCACTGCAATATTTTTGCCAGAACATCCATGCAAAAGCAACAACCGCAATAAAAGAAATCCTCTTTACTTAGCTTTGCATCCCCCCGATAGCACATAAAACCTCCCTGCTCAGGATCAATAATATATGTTCTGAGCAGGGTGAGACCCATCTTCCCCCTTCTGCACACACATATTCCCACAGGGAAAGGCCAAGAGACTCAGATTCCTCTTCTGAACTACACTGCACACCCTGAAACTCAGTGAGTCTGGGCTCTGTGATAACTGTAGAGGAGAGATACTCATGTCAAGGAGACACTGCTAAATGGCCTTCCTGCCAGCCCAGATTAAGCAGTGTCAGCTCCAGCTGATTACACTTATCACAGGTTTGTGCAGGAAAAGCTCAGCTCCATCCACCTGCCCTTTGGAGTGGATTTACCCCACCGTTTGATGGCTCAGTTGGTACCCAGTGTGAAGGGATGGAGCAGTAAATTGCCTCTATTTTAAAAGTTGCTTCTGCCTTAAGAAAGTTTATATAAATAGATACACAAATGTACATATAATCTATAAAAAAAATATAGAATTAATAATATATAATTTAAAAATGTAAACATTTATGTGCATAAATAAAGCTTAAAGAAACTCACAACCACAAAGGAGTGGGTTTATATTAGCTGGCATGAAGCTCCCAGTTGGTTCCCTCCACTGAGATGTGCCTGGCTTTAGTCAAAGTCTGCACTGCTCTGGGGTCTGTGCAAGGCACTCTGACGGATGCAGGCTCAGGACTGGAGACAAACCCCTTCTATCACTTCTGAGAAGCTCCCATCCTATCCAAGCTACTCCCTGTATGCCCCTCATCCCAGCCCATTTCTCCTGTCAACCTCAGTCTCAACAGCTCAGCTCCTCATTTGTTCTGTTTTCCTACACTGGTTTCTGACATCTCCCTTCCTTATCCATTACTCACACTCAGCAATTGATAATTTTGGATTTGTGGATCAGGGCTGGGGAGACTTCTTGCTTGACCTTGCCTAAGCCACTGAATTTCTTTGTATCAGCTGTAAGCTGCAAAATTGAGCCGTAATTCCTGTGTTAAACTGTGCATCATCTACTGAGCCTTCAGGGCAGGTCCTTAAATCTCTCTGGTATGTAATTCGAGAAGAGAGTTTCCAAAAAAAACCATGGAAGATCTGGGCCAAAGCTCTTTTGAGACTGTGTGGTTTCTCACCACATACAGGTGTACAAAGCTTTGGGGTATGTACAAAACTTTGTGAAACATGATCTTAGCTGAGACCTATGCTAAGCACTCATAATGGTTGTGCAAACCAAGAATCCCACGGAGATGTATCAAAACATCCATCCTGCCCACCCACAAGGAGCTTCTCTGGCTTATTCCCAGGTTCTCCTGGTAGAAAATGGTCAATATGACCTTTATGTTCCAGACACAATGAGACTAAGATTTAAGACTTTTCAGAATATAAAAGAAAACAACGGTCAGGTAAAAATAAGCCGATGAAAATGCTTGGTATGTGGCAAAGTACAATGGAATGACCCACTTGGGAAAACTGTATATTTGACCTCTTCAAAAGGTATGAAAGATACTTCCCTCACTCATCAACTATTTGCCTCATTTACCTGCTGTGTGCAGTCTTCCCAGGCTAACTGGAGTCAGCTGGAATTTGGCTGCATTTGCAAAGCTGATGCTGACGACTAACCTAATAACTCATCATTTCTGCCGGTGCCTTTATCTCATCCAGGAGAAACAATTTCATATTTAGCTGGAGTAAGGGCCTGTTGATTCCGGAGGGCCCAGTTTCCCCAGGCTGTTTGTGCACTGCCGGCTGAAGGTCCCCTCAGCAAACATGCCACCGTGTCTGCAGTCTGTGTGCTGTTTACCCAGCCCATTGCTAGGGCTCTCCCCAGAGGAAGCACCAGGCATTATCATCAGTTGACACTAGTTAACTCTTCAGCTTAATGCATTCCCACAAGAGATATTGCAAACACACGCATATCAGCTGCCATTAAGCTGGAAAATAACTCAGGCCTCCATTACAAGCCATGTCCAGTTGTATTCATGCTTTACTGCTGTTGCTACCTTGAGGTCAAAAGTTGAAATAAAAACATCTTGTTAGTATTGTATTTATAATGTTCTTGTTGGCAATGAACTGAGCTGGCTGGATCATTGAACTAATCCTTGTACTCACTGAGTGGAAACTCCAAAATGTTGACAAAGTGCTGCTATTTAATCTCCAGGAATGCTTTTTGTTCTAAACCAGAGGCGTCTGAGACATTACAAGTGATACCAAGAGACTTCAAGTTTATCACATTATCCTGATGTTTGGAAGAGAGAAGATCAAAAATGGAGCTGTTTGAGAACTTTTCAACTCCCATTTTTTAACCATTGTACATCAGAATTTTTAAATGAAAATTTTTAGTGGAAGTATATTAGTTTTGGTGAAATACAGGTTTGTAGCTTCACAGCAGGCTTTGTAGTCTGTCACTTCTGAATGAATACACTATTCACTCAGAAAATTAGAGATTGGTTTCAGATCTCTGCTTCTGTTATTCAGAGCAAAGATTACTCTGGAAATGCCATGGTTCAAGCAAGCATTTCACTAACTACTGCTACAGGCTATTTTGATCTGCCTTTTTCTTTTAAAATCTCCAAAAATATCACGAAACTGGAAACGATCCTTTTCTCCATACACCTGCCCTCCAAATGGACATCAGACAAGGGAAAGGATTACCCTTTGCATCCAGGGTGTCACTCAAGAACATGTTCCCACCGCCCTGCGAGGTGGCTCAGCAGGCTCCTCTCACAAGGCTGTCTCCTGCGTGGCAGTGCTGAAGAGGATCAGTCTGGAGTGAGTCCATCCTGTCTGTAGAGAAATAATTTGCTTGGTTCATCAGTGGCTACCAACATCATCCCCCAGTTCAAGCCACCAAGCAATCAGCCAAGTGAGAGTTACCAACTCCTTGTTGTCAGAACTTGGGTGAGGTACCACTGCATGGAAGAGGTGCAGCCACTACCATCCTTTACGACTTCACCAGCAACATACTTCTGATGGGATACACTATCCTCACAATGCTATGGCAAAAACAGTGTTTTGGGGGACCCTGATCAAGGGCTGAGGTGTCAAGAGGGAGCAGTGCTGGGACAAATCTTGCTGTGCCGTCTCTAGGAAGCACTCAAGCACTTGGCCAAGAGCACAAGCTCAGTGGTAATAGGGAAGCCCCAGACTCATGTCTACTCTGTTCCTGCCTTTGCTGAAAACAGCCAGAAGAACTCAAGTTTAGGGATTTTAGGTTCCTTATGGGCTTGCATTTTCCCTCTCATGCTCAGTGTTTTGTGAAAATGAGTATCATTGTTTTGAGGAGCCTGTAAATCTGCTGGGGACCTGGTTGTCCTTGGAAACAGATGGCAATCTCAACATGTTTCCAAATGAACAAGAAGTACCTGGAGATTGAACTGAATTAGTGGGACAGAAAGAAAAGCTACTAGCCCTGTGCTTTAAAGCTGCCAGGGAAGATTCAGTTTCATGAGGAGGTTAACCAAAAAACCCCAGCCAAGAACACTTGCAGCATCCCCAAAAGAATATGAGCTTCTTTGTAATTAAGTCCTTCCTGGATGCTTAAATATGTGCAAAGTGAGAGGGTCCCTGGCATGACAGTAGCAATGCATTTTGTTTGGCAAAATGCCACTTTCAGTGTATTTCAGCTCAGAAGCGATTGTTTTCCCTGCAGGCAGCTTTGAGCCTTGATAGAGCAACATCCAGCACACAGAAAAAAAGGGCACCTTTCCTCTGAGCAGATTAGCAGCAGTTAGGAAGGAAACACAATGAGTTGGTTGAACAACTTCTTTCAGCTCGTGGTTGGTTTCTGAAACCTAAACAGTCTTTTGGAAGGGGAGCGCAGCAAGGCTGGCTGTGTTTACACTCCAGATTTAAATATACTGACATACTGCCAGATTTGGAGCTGTGTATCAGGCGAAGGTCAGCGAAAACTCAAACTCCTTCTGACAGGTTATTTTGTGCTTAAATAAATTCAGATAAATTGTACAATGAGTTTATCAGTAGCTTCCAAAAGACTGACGTGCAGCATAGCAAGGCTGCAGGCTGTCAGCCAGCTGGTGTAGGTGGTGGTCAGCATGGCCCTGGACACAGCTGTCTTATTGGAGTACAAGTACCTGGAATGAGTATCCTTCCCAAAGAGAGGAAGCCTCACAATAACGAAAAGTGCTGGAATATTGATGATACTATTTATACTTGTAACATAAGGCCTGCTAGTGCTTCCAAGTTATGTCCCAAGTAGCCCAAATATGACCATATTTTCTCAAATTGTTTTCTGTCAGTGGCTGATGGAGCCTGCAGAGGAAATGGTGCTCTACTCAGCCTCTGCAGATGGTGAGCAGACCCGTTCCACCCTGGCACCCTGTGCCTGCTCCTTCTGACTTCCAAAGCACTTTGCCTCTTCAAAGCCCATGCACAGAGCTTGGCTACAGAGCTCAGCCATTTTCGTGCTTTTCATTCAAAAAATGGAAGGACTCGATGTGTCAAACCTGCTCCCTGAGAGCAGTGTGCACTTTCAATAGCACTAAATAGGCAAGTGCTCAGTTTAGAGCTGTTTATGCTTTGGCCAACAACCAGAGCCCCTCTCCCCCAAAATCACACATGCAAGGAGCACAGCAGGTTTACAAGGAATTTGTTAAATTATGGTTCTGCATTATCAGTTTTATTAATTGAGATGACTACTCCAGTGTAGCAAATTATAACATTAATTATTCATCCTTTAATTCCCTTCTCCCGGCTTTTTCCGTTTCAACCTGTTTCTTTCTTTGTCTCCTCAAATTGCTTCAAGACCAGCAACATAATCTTCTCCCTGTTTTGCAATCCTTTGTAATTGCAGTTTGGCCAGCGTGACCCCATGAAAATCCTTGCACTGTGAGCAAAAGGAGTCAGGGTTGCCTATTAAGCAGAGAGAAAATCTTCATTTACTTGTGTCTTAAGAAAGACACTCATCAGATAATAGGCAGATATCAGAATAGTTTTTTATCAAAACTGAACTTCTATTTAAAGGAAGCAGTGATGAAGCAGTTATAAAGCAGTAGAAGTAAAATGGAGAAAAACCTTGCAGGGATCACACAACATTTGTTACAGTAGAAGACAGTGAGTTGTGTCAGTGATGTTCAGCTTGCTCATCTTTAATTTCTCCTCATTGATTTATCAGAATTCATTTATACTGCCATTAATCAGGAATAAGCTGCTGCTCTACAATTACATGGCAGAATGATTATTTCTCCTGGGAATCAAAGGCTGCATCTGCCTGTGCTGCAGGATAGTCCTTGGTAAAATACCTGGGAAGCTGGGCTGGAAGAGGAGGTGCAATGTCCAGCTGCACTAAGTCTGCATTTTGAATCACAGAATCATAGAATCACTATGTTTGGAAAAGCTCTCCAAGACTGTGGAGTCGAACCATTAGCCCAGCATCACCATGTTCACCACCAAACCATACCTCCAAGTGCCACATCCACACACACACACCTTTTGAACACTTTCAGGGATGATTTCACCACCTTCCTGGGTAGCCTGTTCTAAGGCTCAACCATTCCTTCAATATTGAAATTTTTCCTAATATCTAATCTAAACTTCTTCTGTTGCAACTTGAGTCTGTTTTCCCCCCATTCTGTCAAACATGTGTTTTTGGTTGGGACACAAGTTTTCCCATCTAGAAGGGGAAGCTGGGGCAGGAAATAAGCCCACACAGCGCCTTCGGCATTGCTGCCTCCTGGGGGTGTGTCCCACTCTGCCCCAAATGCCAACACTGGCAAAACACCTGCATTCCTCAAACCCACCTGCTTTTCCAAGCACTGGCAGGGTTAGTTGCAGTGAAAGCTGTGTCTCTTTGGAGGACAGACTTTGGTGTGGGTGGGTGTAGTGTGGATTTTCTCCATCCCATGTAGTTCTCACCTGGTTAAGCCAGGTTAAGGCGTGTGCTACTCAACACCAGAAAATGACCTGGTCAAAGGAGGGCCCAACCTGCTGGGAAAGGTGTCACAAAATGCATCCTTTTCCTCTGACTGGCTCAGAAAACGGTCCCAAGGGTAGCTGTGGGATTGAAGAGTGGTGACCAGACAGTCCTGGCCTTACCCATGAACAATCAGGTTTGCTCAGAGGCAACCAGGCTTCCAGAGGGGAAAACAGCTGTCTGTTGGCTGATTTGGGCTCTTAAATCTGACATCCATGTCCACTGTCATTTTCCACTGGGACAAAGAAACTAACCCAGAACAGTTGCAACAATTAGGGCTTTCTCCACATGTTGACATTTCGAGCCAGTGGAGTGAGAAAGCTGAGAGGGAATGTCCTTCTGAAGGTGAGATGTAAGAATGGCTACCCCAAACACTAGGCCCTATCATGAGGTTTTTTATTGACATAGCACTGTCCCTTTAAGTCAAGCATGTTTCAGTTCACAGCACTAATTACAAATTACATTTATGTTTAAAACCATACCAATATGTAATTACTCCGCCATCCCTTGTGGATAAGTCCGCCTCACAACTTTTTATGAGGCATCCATAAATACAAAATGATTCATCCAAGTACCACCATGTTGTAAACTTGGTCACATGGAACTGTTGATGAGGGACATCCATAAATTTTAATTATGCTATTGATTCTTGCTAAAATATTAACTTGAAGCTGGCTGTAGGGTACTCCAGCCACTTGAAATCAAATGAAATTATAAAATGCCCTGTATTTTAAAGATGTGCAGCATGTACTTTTCAAGTAGTGATCTACAGGGAAAACGTTTCATTGCCTGCTATAAAGATAACCTCTTGTATTAGGATTTAATGTGAAGAGTTACAAAAATCAGAGCCAGAAAGGATCTATTAATTCACCTCCTGATTCTCTGCCAGCCTAAGTTTGTTCCAAAAAAATGTATTATTGAGTGTTATTGGTATAGCAAAGCTTTCAAAAGGGCTGACTAATGGGAATTCCGTAACTCTCTTTGGATGTTGTCCCCCAGGCTAATAGACCTTGGCTTTGGAAAAAGCAGCTCTGACATTTAATCTGCGGCTTCTCTTTTTCAGTTTCACTTCACTGCTTCCAGCTGTACCTGCTTGAATCAGCTTGAATTTTGGCTCTCCAACCCTGGTGTTACACAACCTCTAACACAGAGCCTTTCTGCTGTTCTCTGAACAGCCTGAATGCTTGGATCAGTTTTTCAAAGCAGGCTCAAGGATTCAGCCACAGCTGTAAAGGAGAAAAAGAGGAACAGACAAGAAGATTCAGCCATATAATTTTGCACTTATTTTTGTGGGAGTCATGTAGTTGCTGCTCAAAATCAGCTGTGAAATCCTCAGTTGTCTGGTGCTTCCTGTAATGCCACAGAGTGGACATCCCTCCCAGCCTCCAACTTGATTTTCCCAAGGTTTTTAAGTTTAAATAATTCTAAGATGTAAATATTTCTTTAACACCACTCCCAATGAAATTACTGGGCTGACTTCCACATTATTGAATTTTGACTCCTAATGTGTTATGCAGTGGGCATAAGTACTTGTATGCACAGACATATAGGTGCACAAATGCATACAGGTACCAACACAAACCCATGGGGTTGGTCTTATCTGCATCTACAAGCATGTTAAATTTCTTTGGAGTGGTATTTTAGGGGGCAGGGGTCTGTTCTATTCCACAAAATGACGGGGTTTTTTCATCTGCAGGGGGTAGCAGACATTCAGCAGGCTGTGAAGCCAACAACACTGAAGTACTGATGTATCTGCCTGGTTTGCTTATGCCAAATCCCTGCAAAGCCAGGCTGACCATTGCTCCTGGAAGCAGATCAACTTTACTTCTTGTGTCATTAATCTCCTTTAATGGCAGTCTCTCCTCATCTGTAGACTAGTTTGGAAGAGCCATGGTCATCCTGTTGGTGAAGGAAACAGACTGGTTGGAGGAACCCACAGAGATGATGAGCAGCACCCAAATGCTGACTCAAGTCTCACCTGGTCCAGATGAAGGAGCCTTGTCTTTCAGCACAGATGACTCAGTTTCTTTGGAAAGCAGCAGAACAGCCATCAAGAGCTAACAAATCTCTAACAAATGGAGATTTTTTAACAGCTCATGAGTTCACCTCCCTGCATCCAAACTAATACTTTGAGTTGCAGATTGGTGTTCCTCTACCAGCTGTGAGAGGAGTCATGTGGATCATGTGGAGTGAAGTAACCTCCAGAGGTAGTTCAAAGCAGCCTGAACTCAGAGATGAACGTACTCATCTGAACACAGAAGTAATTTATGAGGTAGTGAAAGCAAGGTCATAAGCTGTCATTTCTACTTCCTCTCTGATAGCACCATCTGAGTTTGGTCACTGAGGAACTTGGCACATCCCAGGCAGCTGGACAGCCAGGCAGCTGTGGTTCAGAGGTGATAAGCACCTCTTCTCTCTGATACAGCAACATGATCCACAGAGGTAAGAGCCACAGTGAGCAACAAGGCAAAAAATGGAATTGGGTGCTCCTGAAGATTTATTGGGTGTGACATGTCTATGAAACACAGTTATATTAATCTTGCTATGGACTATAAGAGCACATCCCTGCTGTTGGGAGATTCCAATACTGCAGTAAAACATCACAGATATAATTCTGACCTGTTTAGACTTGTATTCTTGAGTTTCACCTCCAGGCCTTGATATTGCATCTCCAATGATTTCCAGCAAGCAGGGAAGATGCACTGCAAACATGAGCTGTTTGAATAAGTCCTGAGCAGCTCCAGCTTTAATGACTTATTCATGAAAATAAATTGGCAGATGACAGGCCCCCATCTCTGGAACAGAAAGGTTGCAGCTTTAATTAAACTTTTTAATTGGCATGGCCATCTCCTCCCACCCAGAGCAGACACTGAATAAACATAGAATGTCACTGCATCCTTCTTATGAACAGACATGGAGCCATTTCAGAAAATCAATGACAATGATTAAGAGAGTTTTCATCCCTTGCCCCTACCTACATTTTGCTTTCCACACCAAGTGTATTGACTAAATGTCTCCTCCCTGAAGGTTATGTATACAGGCTTTCAGCAGACAGCACCAGCAAATTTTCTTGTTAGAGGCAGGCAATATTGCTCAAATTCCTAGCAAGAACCTTCCTTTGCGTTTGCAGTACAAGTCCTGTGCGGTCTGGGCACTGTATGAGCCTGGCAAGAGAGACTTTGTCCTCAGAGATCTTCTGGTTCCTAGGACAGACTAAAAGTGGTCAGGGATGAAGAAGTGATGTGAATTTTTCCTGCATGGGGAGCCAGGGAGTAGGAGAGGACATATGGCTCCTGGTTGAGGATGGAAGCCCCATCTTAGAGTCTCCTCTCACTATCCTGTAAGCAGAAAACTTCCTTCTCTGACAAGTCAGGCCAGCCACTGTACCATCCCACAGCTCAGCCAATATGGCATGAAAGAGGCTGTTGCTGTGGTGTCTGAAATGCAGCTGTAAGGACAGCCCACCCAACTGTGTAAAACTCTTGAGAACCGACGGCCTTGTTGGCCCAGCCTTACCCATCCACTCCAGCTACTCTGCAGTTCCGGTGATGTTCAGGTCTGGGCTTGAGTCTCGGTGTGACACAAAGCAGATGGAGCTCAGTGACGAGTCTGGCTCCCGATATCACACTGCTACAGACCAACCTTCTTGAAGAGCTGTTTCCTGCTTTGCTTAAAATCAGCAGCCAATGCAGATTAGGAGCTTTTACCATCAGCAATAGTGTTTTGCAAATTACTGCAATATTACTCGAACTTTAAAAAAATATCTTAAAAAGTTTTATTTATTCATCAAATTTTTACAGATAATTTGTCACATAAAGGCCTAGGGAGAAGCACCACAAGCATTACTGGTAAAACATGCTCCAGCAAGGGGCAGAACAGTCCTACGTTTTGTTTCCTTACATAGGTTTGAATCTATATCGGGTCAAGTTAAACCTTCACTTCCTCTCCTCATAGCTCCAGTGAATGTGGATGGCTGTAGTTGAATCTGTACATGCAAGGCTCAGAGCCTGGTCAGCTTGTAACAACTGCCAGCTTATCAAAGCCAGCTGAGCCATGGTGACTGTGCTGCTGCTGGCCAGGTGTGCCCTTCCAGCCCACCTCTGAAGCAGAGAGTGCTGGAGTACCTCTCAGCCCATCAGCTGAGAAGTGACCGATCTTAGACTTCAGTAAAAGAGGTTTAGACTGTGTTGCACGTGAAGATTCTGCAGATGAGTGCATGAGTTTCACTGGCATCAGCAGATGGGTGGTAATCACTGAGCTTCTGCAACTCACCTATGTATCCAAGCACTGAGGGGCTGTATTTATGTATATTATATATGATGTAAATATTTGGGTGTGGAAGTATCTATCACAGAGGAGCTGAGGTTGGAAGGGATCTCTGGACATCATTTAGTCCAAACCCCTGCTCAAATCAGGGCCAGCGACAGCAGGTAATTCATTCATCTCCTGTCAGGTTTGCAATGTCTACAAAGACTGAGGCTCCACAACTTCTCTGGGCAGCCATCTGTGGTGGCACAGCATAAAGCAAGGGGTTTAATGCAAGCTGCATGGCCTCAGCAATCCATTCCACCCCTGTGGATGGCCAGGACAATGTGCTGCCTCTCTGCTGTCCTCCAGTGAAGGAGGCAACTTCTTCTATGGTGTAGATACACTGCTGAAGAAATCTGCATGTATATGGACATATATGCAAGTTCTCACCTCCAGAGCTACCAAAGTGTTTAGGAGTCATTATGCTTTCAAAAACCATCACGCCTAAAAGAGCTACGTAGTTGTGGAGCCTGTTTGTAAGGCTCCAATCATCGTAGCCTGAACATCCCATGTTCTTAAGAAGATTTTTCCTTATAGCAGCCCAGGATAAAGGAAGAAAGGATTTAAATTATTTGTCCCTGTGAGAGACACATCAGTGACATGGACAACTTGCTTTGCCTGAGTCCCAGACCTGAAACCTCGGTTCATCTTCCCTCAGTTCACCTATTCCAGTAGCACATGTTACAAATTGGCAGCTTTAGAGAAAGGGAAGTTGGCACATGCATATGGCTTCAAACTGCAAATATTAGAAATGGATTCAAGCTCTTGGATCCAAATAACCCTGGATCTGTATGCAAGCTTTGCAGCTGATGCCTAAGAAGTGGGAGGGATTTGCACATTGTGTCTCAGGAGACATCTCAGAGCTACTGATACTCCTACTGGAGGATTTGAATTGTGCTGCTGATTTTGTCATCAGGTCATGACTAAATAACAGATAAAAACTAAACTATGCAAAGTTATGACTATTGCATGCGGGGGCTGAATGACTTGGCCAAAAGACAGTTGTCCTAAGGAGCACTGAAACAGAGCAGCTGCTGTACTGCTGCCTTTCCTCCTCCTCCTCACTTGCCTCCTCCTCCTCTTGTTTCTCTGCAACAGTTGGAGCTTCTCAGCCGCTCCCCAAATCCCTGAGAGGCTGTGAGAGCACAGGAGGTACTGCGAGACAAAATAATTCAGTTTTTCTGCCTTTTGACATGCAAAGGCCCTTCTCCAACTTCTCTCACATGGGTGTGTATTTCCTATCCATCTGTAGGCTTTGTGTGCTGCATGTAAATGGAATCATAGAATCAGAGAATAGTTTGGGTTGAAAGGGACCTTGAAACCCCTCTGCAGTGAGCAGGGACATGTTATTTTGTGGAAATACTGAGGGTGGGCCCTACACCTCTGGGCTACATTAGAGAGGATATACCCATGGATGCATCCATAGAGGTTGGACGAGTGACAGTCTGGTTGTGCTGGACAATGTGCAAATGCAGTCCTGTTCAGACAAGGTTTGGGGACAGCTGAGCTCTGAGGGTTAGGGATCTGGACTGCTCTGCAACAGAGACTTTCTGTCTAGCAACTGTAAGGCTTCCACCACAGGTTTCCTTTTCTTAATTAACTTTTACACACCTGCTTCCAAGTAGCCCAGAAACCTTCCAGGACCTGCAGACCACAGTTGAAAAGCACTGGTTTAATAAACATAACACTACTAATAGTTGAGACAAGCAAGCATGGAAAAAGCAGAAAGAAGTAAATTGGCCCTGTGGAGTTATTAGCCAGAGCAATTATCACAATTTGTTGCCTTCTAAACCATCCTCAGGCTGCAGTTTATTACACATGCTATGGAAGCCCTTTTTTAAAATTTATGTTTCTTTTTTTTTCATGCTTTAATTTCTAACAATGTGTGTGAGGCCAAGTCTCTCAGGAAGCCACATGCTCACACAGCATCCAGGGAAAAGCACAGCAATTGGCATTTGTTTCCCTGAGCAGCCCTGCCTCATCTGGTGTGCACAGGGCTGTGGTCAGTGTGGTCAATAAAAGAGCTCAGTGGAGGGTGGGAACTCTTAGGCTCAGCATCACTTCTGGTGGTCATTATTGGCAGACTTTCCTGTGAATTATTTAGGAAGAGAAGCTGGGCTGGGGGTCCTTGTGGGTCAGTGAGGCCAGTCCCTCAGAAGGCACCAGTCTCTGCTGTCACAAGTCACCATGTCACACCTATCCCCAGATGTGCAGCCATCACCTCCTAAACCAAGATTCACTCCTGCCTCCAGTGCTCCTCCTGCTCCTCCTGTTGTATCCGAAGCACTCTCCTCCAGTGATTAGAACCACTTTAAATTTCAAGTCTAAAGTTAACTGTGGCTGGCTGTTACACATTTGTACTGGTGCCAGCAGTGGCTTTAGCTTACATGGGTTTTTTCATCCTCTGGTGTGTATCTCCTTGATGTATTAATAGACAGCACAAGTTAATTGCTTCTTAGCTTTTGTTTTGTCAGACTAAACTGGCCAAATTCACTCAGTTTCTTCTCACTGGACATGTTTGCTGTTCCCCCCAACATTTCTCCCTTGAGTGCCATCCATTTGGGATGACTCTGGGCTAGAGGAGGCCATAGTTAAACATATTTTTTCAGAAAACATTGTAAAGGAGCAAAAGGATGCTTTCAGAAGCCTCTTTCCTGATGCAAGCTGTGACTGTATTTGCAGCCTGGTGCACATTTTGTGTTTGATCATTGCACTCTCCAGCAAAACACTGTAATTTCTTAGGCCACATTTATGGCAAGCGAGTACAGTGAGCCAGGGCCTGATGGCATGGCATGGCTCACATCCATGACTCTCTTCATCTCCAAACCAGAGTGACCTCATCCCTGCAGCCCCTTGGAAGCAGTCCCATGCCGGAGCTAATCCCCAAACCATGCCTGGGCATTGTCTAGCAGGGAGCTGCTCAGCCCATCAAACAGTGCCAGGAAGCACATAAACATTTATCCTCGCCGATGGTCTCAGGGCAGTTCATAAACCTGCCCTGGCTCCGTTTAATTAATTAGTGTAGAGGGAGCCTTGGTGCATGCCAGACAACTTGAACTCTTCACTCCAGGTCTGCTGATCCAGCTCTCAAATGCATTGTGTTTTTGCTTTCTGCTATTCCCAATTCACCAATGCCTCCCAACCGTCTATTGTCTGCAAATATCATTAGCTCTTTCTTATTTTTTGTTCCAGAAGAAAACTATCTAAAACTGGCTCCAAGGAATTTCACCCATTATGTCCCCCTGCTTTTATCATTTTCCTTTCAGAAGAACCTGTTGTGTTTGTTCTTGGCTGTTTCCTGACAGACCTTCAGCTCAAATACCAGTCCCTGGTTCTTCCAACACAAACAATAATTTCCCATGTGGCTCTTTTATCAGAAGTGTTGCTGAAGTCCAGACAGATTAGATCTAAAGCATTTCCCTTGTCTAAAAAAGCCCATGGAGAACTTTGTTTGCTCTTTTTTTTTTTTTCCTTTTCTTATCGAGTTAGTCTGACTCAAGTGACCTTGGTAAATCCTGGATTTATTTTTATCACATTTTGTCCTTTACTTCCATGTTTTCAGTCGTTTTTTTAAAATTAGTTTGCATGTTATCCAAACATCCAAACATGTAAACAACATATTTTCTTTTTCTCTGAATTCATGTAAATTCAGTCCCTAAGCAGTCTGTGTCACTTAGATATCACAGCCTCAGGAGGTCTGAAATTCTCCCTGTTGTGTGAGCACCCTCCAGAAATGGGCAGAAAGAAAACTCAGAGCTAGAGCTACATCAGTGCAGTGTGGGAATACTCAGCCTTACTTGAGCGAAGCTAAATGTCCAGTCAAGGCAGAAAAAAATCACTTGCAGATTAATCCCCTTCATAATTAACATTTAGGCCAATGCCTTCTTGTTTCTCCAGGGGGTTTTGCAGCACATCCTGAGTCCCCAGCTCTGTGCCCACCCCGCTGACCACTCTGGCCATGCTTCACTGCACCAATCAACACACATCCGAGTTTGCAAGGACAGATGTACAAGGATCTGCAGGGCCAACATTGACACTGCCTAGCACAAGCCCCAGGTATTTCAATGTGAATTTTCTGGGACACTCATCTCAGAATACAGTTTGGTCAGGACCTGTAGCCCCCTTTTAAGGGATTTGGTTTCTCTCCCTGATGGCCGTGTCAAGTGCTGCAAGTACTCCTGCTTGATTTATTTCAAGTCTTTTTTTACTTATGTTACACCTCCTTTGCTGGCAAACTGTCCCTCAATCAGCACCTTTCCACAGCCTCCTTCGTGTATATAAATATAAATATATATATAAATAAAGTATATGAACATAAGTGTACATATATATCTATGCATATAAAATAAATTTATTTCAAGCAATTCCCTCTCTCCTTTTTTGTCCAACCTAACGCATGCACAACAACAATGCAGGAGAGTCCCAGCAGCTGCAGACAAGCTCCTTCTCCAGTCTCCATCAGGCTGTGATCCAAAAGTCTGCTGGTCTTAATCTGGGACAAAGGAGCTCTTTCCCTATTTAGCTGGAGGGTAGCTATAGCAACATGGCACAAAGACATCTCAATAGCTGGCTAAGGCCAGACCAACCCCCTGTCTAGCAGAGAGACACTGCTTGCTGGCACTTTAACTCTGCTTTTTTTTGACAAAGGGGATGTTTATTACCAAAAACTGGGCCCCTGGCTCAGAATGTCCAGTAGCTGGAAGTGAAAGCAAGCACTGCAACTCCCTCAACAAATGGGACATTTCAGGGGCTGTCCATGAATAGGTCTTATAGTGGGTAATGAAAGAAGCAGTGGAGGGAGAGAGGAGGAAATGAATGAGCCGAGATTGCAGCAGCTAAAGGGAAGCTCGATCCAGGAGACGGGAAAGGGCACTCTGATTTATGGCTTGTCTGTCTGGGAAAGTTGCACTGATATAGCTTTCCTTTTTGTCGCAGATGTGCTGCCTTGTGGCCACACACAAATTGTCTCGCATCCTTTTGTCCCGCCTTTCAATGGAAATGCTGCATTCTTTTCGTGCAAGGGCTATTTCCCTCCTTTGTGTTGTAAAGAGGAGGGTGCAGCCACAGCAATCACTCTGTCGGTACCTACCAGCCTGCACTTGTGACCATCGCTGGCCTTGGAGCTTACCAGAGGCATGTTTGGGAAAGCTTTTGGGAAAAATGGCCTATAAACATCTCACATTTAGCACTGTACCACAAAGATCTTTTGGGGAACACCAGCACTGCCGCAAAGGAGCTGCACTTCTGTGTCCCCACACAAGGCCTCACTCCTACACCAACCCCCCATGACATTTTATCTTTTCTCCTGTTTCTAACTTCTATAACATTTTGAGGGATGACCCTGGCAAAATTAGACACGGTTTCGACCTCTAGGCAGTGGCAGCTCAGAGTTCACTAGAGCCCTCTCTGCTCTTGCCATTGCTCTGGCCAGAGTGATCCCAAACACACCAGTCCTGAAGACCCAAGGCAAAGGGCAGTGCAAATGCCTAATCCAGAAAGCATCTATTTCTTTCTCCTTCTAGACACTGGCAGCGTTCCTCCCTCCAAAATCCTGCTCTGTCCTGGACTATGAAGCTGTCCAGACTTCATATGTGGGCCTGGCTGTGCAGGAACATGTGCCCTGTGGTGCCCTGTGGCCTTGATTTCACCCAGCACATGCCTCAAGCAATCCCACACATTTATTAAGGAAAGCTTGGGGAATCTCCTGCTCTATCCTGCCCCACAGTGTTTCCAGCAGTGGCAGATCCAGGAGGTGCTGTCCCTTTGACCACTCCACTGCCCAGGTAGGCTCATTTCAGCAGCCATTGGTGCTGGCTGATGGCATCAGGGTTGTGGTGTCACTGCTGGCACGTTCAGGCACATTTCTCACCAATTAGTTTCCTTAAAAGCACCACGAAGGCTGCAGAGCCACCAGCCCCAGCGCAGGCCATCTGTCTGGTGTTCCCAGCCCTGTCACCTCGTGATGACAAGCACCTCGAGAGTGGCACAGCAGCTGGTGCACGGCAGTCACCGCGCTGCCAGCGGGGATGGCTTCGGGTGTTCTGTGTGCTCCCAGCTCCACCTGCTCTCCCTGTGCTAATCTGAGCCCTGAGGGTGGGAGATGGCCGTGCTGTTGGATCAGCCTCACCTGACCGAGCCCCAGCCCAGCCTGAGGCTGGAAGCACCAGGCAGGGAGTCAGGGAGCTGCCTCATGGCCCTCTGTGCCCTGCCGAGGCAGGCAGCACCAGCTGGCATCCAGCCTTTGCACTGAGTGACACATCCAGGCCGTGCAGAACCCTCTCTTGCTCACTTGCAGGACAGCTGGAGGCATTCAGAGGATGGCTGTCACCTCACAGACCACCAGTTCAGCTCAGCCTCGTGCAGGTGTGGAGGTGATCCGTGGCTTGCTCTGGAACACGAGTGCAGGAAGCTCCAAAAAACCTGAACATGATGTTAGCAAACAACTTGTGTTTTATGTTTGCTGCTAAGGAAGGCTGACGTAGCAGCAAGCTGTTTGCAAGGCAATGATCAGTCATCACTCAAAAATATGCTAATATATCAGACTGGGTAGTTTATATACCATCTATGCTCCTCTGTATTTCCATAAGTAACCTCCCGCTATTGAGCCCAACAGGCTGTAGTCTCATCTGAAGCAAGGAATCGATTTCACTCGTTTAAAGGAGAGAATTGGCTGCTGCCAAAATCTGACCCTTGTTTGGTTCCTCTTGGCAAGCAGCACTGGGTTTGGGACCAGTGGGGATGCTTGTGTGTACACCCACATGAGAGCTGGTGGCACCTGGGGTACCCTCCTGCTTCTCTCAGTTGCTGTGGTGGTCCCTAACCCTTTAATTACCAGTTCTCTGGGCCTGGCCTCTGCTGTACCCCAGTAACTCAGCACCATCTGCTCCCATGGACTCACACTCCAGCTTTCACCACAGACTGCCTGAGCAGTTTTTGAGTGCTAATGCCATTGCAAGTCATTCATTTGTTTTGCTGGACGAGGGTGCTGAGCAGTCTGGTGTGCCCCAGAGCAGGAGTGAAGGGAGGGAGAGGAAAGGGACACCCGTGACCTGGGTGTCAGCACTGACATGACCTCTTTTGGCTCCTCAACTTGCTGCTTGCCCCAGGCACATTCCTGTCTGCCATAGGGGTCAGGATATTTTCTCTTGGACAGCATCAATATACCTGTTATTATTTTTCTTCTTTTTCCTGTGGGACCAGGACCCACTATTTTGAGACCTTTGCCCAGCAGCTTCAGCCAAATTTGATGCAGAGGCACTGAAGGTGCCAACTTCCAACAAATTCCATGACTGCAAAGCAGCAGAAGAGAGAGAGAGCGCAACCCTCTGGAGAGAGAGAGAGAGAAAAAAAAAATCAATGGGAGTTTCAAGTTGCAGGCATACCAGAAGGCTGTCTGGGGTCTGGGGCACAGACACTCACAGCATAGGTGTATTTTGTGTGCCTCCTGGCATCCAGCAGGATCCTACAGCCATGCTATGTGGAGCAGGGTATGTGCCATCACTCCAGGTGTCTTGTGCCTGGGAATGCCAGCAGGGATGTCCACAAGGATTATCCCAGGTGCCTGTTGGAATGGCAGAGAGACACTTACATACTGCTTTTTGAGTGAGCAGAGGTGTTTCCCCCCACTCCTGGCAGATAGGAGGGTTTCCAGCAGCCTGGGACCCCTCATCTGAGCCTCCTGGGGTGACCAGGGACAGCAGACACTCGCATTTTTTAGCTTTATACATCAGACACCCAAGCAAAGACATGAGTGTGGCTTTGTGCAGACAGGGTGGAGGCTGGATCCCACTCTCCACAGCACTGCTGTTGAAGAAGCCCTGCACACTGGGAAAGGGAAGCTGGAAGCTACAGCTTGCTCCCAGTTTGGGCATATCTTGAGTGCAGACCTTTTTCTTTTCCAGTGGCCAGAAGTGGGGAAGGCTGCTCTTAACTGAAGGTGGGCAAAAAGACAACTGACAAATACCTCTGTCTTCAGCCTGTCACTGTGCACATCACACAGATGCTGAAATAATCTGCCTGGGGGTCTGCTGGGAGGGGTTTGGAGGGGTTCTGATGCATACTAGAGAGATACATTACCTTGTGCTAAATGCTGTGCTAAAGGCTGTGTTACAGCCTTTTCCTGTGTTTAGATGAAAGGGGAGGGGAGAAGGAGGTCTGGAACTTGCAGCCCCAAAGAACTTAATGGTCATGATCTGTACTTTGAAGCCAGATAATAAAAGACATCTTTTTATGCTATTCATTTCAGAAGCCTTTACTCTTCAGCCAGGATTTTTATGCCTGCTGGGAATGGCGTGATGGAAAAAGTTTTAAAACTTTCAGAAATCCCATCTGAGACTTTTACTTTGTTCTTTACCTCTGAGGTTTATGTAGCATTTCTATGGCCTTATACATCAGACAGGACAATAAACATGAAGGAACTCCGGGTCACACAGGGACCAAATTGCCAACTCAGAGCTCAGCTGATCTGTCATAAGTACCAGATGCTACACCAGAGCAGTTTAAACACCAGAGAGCTCTGGAAAGCCATGGAGAACTTATCTCTCAGGCTTTGACTAACTCCTGAAGGTGCCAAAACCCAGTAGGAACGAACAAAGTGAGCATCCAGCAACAGGCCTTGATGATGGACTATTCATCACTGCTGCCACATGCTGCAACATCTGACTTTGAGTTCTGGAAGAGATGTAGGGACCTTACACATACATATGAGAGCTGAGCCTTAAATTGGGTTTGAAATAGTGTGCATGCCCAAGAGACACCGAGATGAGGAATTGTCAGGAATTGTCTTTTAGGTGTCAAAGATGGGCAGTGTGATCATTAGGCAAATGTCAACTACAGCAGCAACCCCCAGCACCCTGAGACAGCCAGGGAGGGCAGGGTCACACAAGCAAGTTTAGGTGTAACGTGGACTGAACCCAGCCTGACATATCCAGGCACTACATGAAGAAGTTCTGGTTTTTCAGAAAATCTGTGGTAAAATCCTGGGTTGCCCATGCAAGAACCTCCACTGACAGGCAGCAGCTGTGGAGATACCTGCAGAGCTGGAGGTCTAAGCTTGACTAGGTCTGAAACTCCAAGTCTGAACTTGTACACATTTTACCAGAGTTTTCCCTCATTCCTCTAGTCAGTTGGAGGTTAATGCAAACCATCTCAGCTCTCCCCCAGACATATCACTATAATAAGTTCTTCAATTTTTAATGAAGCCAAGAGACTGCTTTTCTAAGGACCTTCTGAAAATCAATAGTGCTCTTCACAGCAACACTACTTTACAAAGGTAGGTCAATAAGGAAGGAAAATGCAAAGCCTCTGGGGGCAAAGCTGCCTTCTTACCTGAAATGATGAATTTTATGTGACAAAGTTCAGTTAGACACGCAAATGATTTGAGGATGTATCACCACCATGTCACTTGTTCTTTAGAGTTATTAAATTGGTTGTTGGCAACATTTAATTGTTCAGAGGTCAGAGATGGTTTAGTATTTTAGAATTTTAGTACAAGATCATTACTGGTCTGAATTTCTTATAGCACTTCTTATACCACTGGGTTTTTTTAATCATTATTATTATTATTATTATTATTATTATTCTACTTAAAAGCAAAAAGCAGTTGGTGAATAGGAACCCTAAGTCATCCTTTAGGTACCCTGTTATTAAACCTGACCATCTATATTCAGACTTGTCATCTCAGAATAAGTAATCATCTGGAAAAAAAAAAGTGAAACTGTGTGGTAAATTCATATTAGAAATAAATCTTTTTGTTGATTAGTTCAGAAATGCTTTGTTTAATTAAAAAGTCAGCAACAAAATTAATCTGGATCCAATCTGGAAATTCATATAAAACTCTTACTATTTGTGCCTTCTTCTTTGACTTCAGTGAGACTGAAAGAAATGCCCAGGGTTTTTCCTAAATTTGGAAATTTCCCAAGCTGAAGTGTATATTTGTGAGCTGTCACTCACTCCGGCCTCCCTCTGCTAAGTGCAAGAGGAAAAGGCAGAGAGGAAAAGCTCTTTTGTGCTGCCAAAATTTGGACACCTCTGCTAGAAGTGATTTCCTGGTGTTCCTTACACCTTTAATGGGGAGAGCTGCTGAGCAAGGATGCAGAAAGCTTGGATTTGCTTTCTTGTAGCAACCAGTTTCCTTTCTCCGGCCCTTCCCAACATTCTGCAAACTTTGGGATTTTCTCCAGTGTTGCTATTGAACAGTCCTGGCAGCTACTGGCGCCTTTGACTCATCTGTGTTTACTTGGTCTGTCCCCAGTGTGGGGGGACGTGTGACCTTGGAAAAAAAATATGCTGGACCTCTCTCCCTCCCACCCCCGCTTCCCTTTGCATCCTTGGGCGGATGTTGTCTGCACTTAATGCCTTGTCAATACCAAGAGGCTCAAAGCCTTCACAAGCTATTTTAGGATTTATCTTACAGACTTCCTTATTTTCCTGCATGTCTCTCTCTAGATATCTTATCACCATTTTAGGCAAAAGTCTGTCCTTCTGAGCTTTGAAAACAATGGCTCAATAACTCTGTTATTACATTATTTTCGGTTTATATTTTCCCCTATATCATTTCTGCAAGGAAAAATCACCTTTCCTCTCCTAGTGACATTAATCATAAGTTTTCATATCTTTTTGGCTAATTCTGCTGTCCAGAGACACTTGGCCTTATTTTTGTCATTTTTCTTCTGTATTTTGTGACTTTGTTCAAGTTTTATTCCCCTTTCACCTTCCTCCAAAGTTTTTAGGTAAAAAATAGGTATCGCTCTTTCATGGGTCACCCTGAAAACTGAAATGACAAGGCATTAGAAGTTGAATTGAAGGATAACGTTGGATTTGGGTGCTTTGGATTTTTACCCAGTTCTGGCAGAGTGGGATCGATAGCCAGGAGCAAATCACTCAATAAATCCATCTAGTTTCAGCTGTCTTTGAAATGGGAAGAATTTTTGCCAGTCTCTTATTGCAACTCATTTCAAACACAATACCTTGGTCAATCTTGGGTGAAGGGCACTGGAGAGATCCCAGATGAAAATGTAGCTGTGCCCAGGTAAAACACTGTGCAGGGAAGAGACAGTGAGAGGGGCACTAAGAAGGACATGCCCTCTCAGCAGGAGGCCCAAGGAAAATCTCTGCTAACACAGCTCATGGACACAGATGTGGCAGATACACCACAAGTGTTCACAGGGGAAATAATATGAAGAACAAAAGTAAAGTAAAATGAAACTTCTGTGATGCATTTATTTTACACCAAAATCACCAGGTTTTTCCTTGGTGACATTAATATGGGATTTCCTTTAACACAAAACCCAGTTTCAATAGCAAATTAGCTGACAATTCAGTTGGTATCTGCATCCACTCTGAACTTCAAAATGGCAATGTTTTCTTTACAAAGATCCTTGTTGGTTTTTGTTGTTTTTTTTTTTTCACTGAGCCTGAGATGAGGTTCCTGGAGATAAAATACTCACAGTGGATGTGCAGCCACATCTGAGACAGGGATTAAGCATTGCAAACCTTCCCACAGCACTACAGTAGGGCATAAAGAGGGAAGATAAAGGATTCTATATTCAGGAGAAATCACATTTATCTTGAAGTGACAAGCAAGAGTGAGAACAATGCTCTTTATTTTATCCAGCATCAACCCCTTCTCAGCTCCTTTGCAAAATACTCAGTGGCCAACCGGGCTGTGTCCTGGAAAACCATATCAGACATTAATTACTAATGGATTTTTAACAATAGCATAGAAGATATGCACAGGAAAGAAAGATCAGGCAGTTCAATTGAATTATTATATTTCCATAGGTTTTCAGATTGACTACTTTAAGCTTTTGATTAAATTATTATAATTTATGTGCTTTACAAGTGGCAATCTTCTCTGAGAGATTATTTTCTCTTGACCCATCTCCATATAGAATTATTTCCATGGTAACAGTTTGAGTGATTTAAGAAACAAAATTATGAACTTCCATTACTATTGGATTAAAAAAACCTAGTATTTTAAACATAAAACCAGCAGATTTTGGCCTTATAAATGATAAAGAGTTGCATTTGAAGGAGTCACGGTTATACAAAGAGGAAAAATTCAAAATTGATCTTTCATTATTTCTTTGCAACAAAAATGTTATCTTCCAAGCAGGGATATAAACTGTTATCATTAGACCAAATAAATCTGATGTTTATCTGCATTTGGAAGTACCTTTGAAAGTATGGGATTTAAAAGAGTGTTTATTTCTCCTGAGTCAGCAGACTGATAAATCAGTGCATAATAACTATTATTTGGTATTTCCCTAGAATTTCCTCAGTGCTGAAATGTTTAAATCAATTAAATGTTTTAAATGTTTTAAATGTAAATGTTTTAAATGTGAATTTGGGAAGGGGGATTCAAAAGTGCAAATACTAAGGTGGCAGGAAAACAGACTGATAAATCAATGCATAATAACTATTATTTGGTATTTCCCTAGAATTTCCTCAGTGCTGAAATGTTTAAATCAATTAAATGTTTTAAATGTTTTAAATGTAAGGCATAAATTAGAGAAATTAGATAAGCCATGAGAGTCAGATGACAATCATCCAAGGGCAAGTGAGGGATCAGCTGAAGCACTCCTTGAAACATTAACAATTATCTTTGAGTGCAAAATGAGGGTGGAAGGGGAGATCCCAACAGGCCAGAGAAGAGCAAATAACAGAAGGAAAAGGAGAAGGATGTGGATGGAGGGAAGCCAGACCAGTCAGACTTGCTTTGGTACCTAGCAGGATTCTGTGAATTATTTACAACTTCATAAGCACCAGCAGGATAAAATGCAAATATAACAGAAGTAGATTTTTCAGGACCACATGAGTCCAGCCTGACTCCTTTCTTTGACAGGATAACTGGTCCTGAGAACAGGGGAAAAATAGCTCGTATGTTGCATCATGACTTCAGCAATGCTTTTGTCCTGGCCAGATGATGTTCTTACATACAGTCTAAGAGAATGTGAAGGAGATCAAATCATAACAAGGTGGGTGCTGAACTGCTTGGCACATGGCACTGAAAGGCAAGCTGTGAGTAGTTTGCTCTCTAAAAAATTTGCAGAGTTTTTAGTCAAGTTTTTTTCATTTTGAGTTCATGATGGAGTAAAGGATGCACTTTCATTTGTGGAGGGATGAAGCCTCTCAAGGGAAGTTTTCAAATCTACTTAGGGTATTCAGCAGGACTCAGAGCAATCTGCAAGTCAGCGGAAAAGTGCAACCAGCAAAGTAGAATAAAATGTTGAATTTGGGAAGGGGGATTCAAAAGTGCAAATACTAAGGTGGCAGGAAAACAACACACCCTTCCAAAAACAAACAAGCAAAAACCAAATCCCAAGCCCAAACATCCCCAAGCACAAGTTTTTATTAGATAGAAGATGAAATGTGAAATAAAACAGGAAATGCATTAAATAAAAGGGGAAATGCATTCTGGGTTGTATTGGTAAGATCATCGCAAGCTGTGATTTTGCTCTGCTCTTTGTTGATGAGTCTTGGGTTTGTGCACTAAATCCAGTGTAAGAAAGGTTGGCTACTGTCCAGGATGGGCAGCTGTGACAGAGGTTTAGGAAATGTGAGTCAGGAGGACTGGCAGACAAGTTCCTCTGGAAAAGAGAGGAGTGAGGGGAGAGAAGCGTGCAGCAGTCTCTGCATGTGGCAGGGAGGACAGCAAGTGACTTTTTCTGTCTGGCTGGTAGCACTAGGCAAAACATATTTGATGGAACTGCCACAAACAATATTTGTATGAGACAGTAGGAAAATATTTCTAATGATAGAGTGCTGAAGCCGTGGATTGAGAGTCCTGGAGAGTTCCTGAACTTCTTGCACTGGGGATCATGCAGACTGGGTTAGACAAGCCTTCACCATGGATGGTCTAGATACGTTTGTTCCTGCCTTGAAACTGGCTGAGAGCAGGTCAGTGCTGTTACTGTCACCTGTGTTGGATGGTGCCTTCATGGGAGGTCACCATGGGAAGAAGCAGCTGGATGATGTTCTCCCCTTCTGCTTGAAAGTTTTCTTCATGATCAATGGAAGCTTTCTTTTCCAACACTCAGATGTCAGCAGAAGAGATCTGGAAGCAGGAGAGGTACCAGGAGCATGATTTAAATCCCAAGTTCACAGTCCTGCCCTGGTGAAATCCTCTTGATGCAAACTCCTTGACTAGACCATCAAAGAGCATCTGTGCCTCTTACAGCTCAGTTCCTACACCCACAGGACACCGTCTATCCTGGGCACCAGTCAGATTCATACCTCAGAAAGGCAAAAAAAACCCTTTTAACTTACAGAGCTGCCATTACCTACCTGCTTTGGGTATATATTTATGTACTTGCATGCTTTGCTGAACAGAGCCCGGAAGATTAGTACCAGAAACAGTCAAATTTGCCTGAAGGCTTCCCAAGGCACTTGCAGGATTTACCTGGAGTTTCATTAGCAAAAACACCTCCTTCACCTAGGTAGGCTCTAAGTCTCTGATCTGATCCCATCAATAAACTACAGGTTCAGCTATCAAGAATCCTGTATCAGGATGCTGCAATTGCTTATTCTTATGCATTTTTACACGGGCACTGTGCCCCCTGGGCAGAGCGACTGCTGGGGTGAGTAAACTTTCCTGCTGGAAGGTAATCAGGGCTTATGCCAAAGGATCTGCTGGGAACACGCACGCTGTGTAATCCCTGACGTTAAGCGACAGAAAACAGAACTTCCTGCCTGGCCCACTTAATCCAAACAGATGAAATTCATTTTGGGTGGTTTCTGTTTCTCAAATCATAACAGATAAAGGAAGAAGCGTTTTATCAGGTTGTGGAGAACATCACTCTCTTCTACAATTTTTAGAAACAGATGCTGCCACTTTCACAACGAATCTCTTCTTCTAACATGTTTCTTCCCTTTTTTGTAAATTTCCAGGCTTGTCTAGGAACTCCTTTTAAATTCTAATCCTCTAATCTCAGTGTGATAAAGTCTCTCTGAAAAGCTAGCATTGGAAGTGCTCTTAAAAGTTGCTTGGAGTGCACTCAGGCTTTCAGAAGAAAAAGCTCATGCTTATGTCTTCTTCTTGCTAATTTAGATTATGTTCTCTGTGCAAGGAGACTACAGCCAGGAAAGCTAAAAGTGAATCAGGGAACCTTATTCTAACCACTGCTAAAGTTTCCTGTCTTGTGGTAATAGGCAACTAAATGCTTTTTGGGAGAAAAAAAGTTGGCTATGTGGAAGAAATAGACCACATTGGTTTTAATAAGAAGACTTTGTTCATACATTATTTTGCACTTTTCAGGGTGCAGAAAATCCATTAATAGTTTAATTTGCATTGCCAGCAGGATGTACTTCTCGTCCCATCAAATTTTGGTACTGGCTGAGTTCAACCAAAGCTCAATGGCTTTGAAAACACTAAAGTAATCTTCTCCAGGGACACTGCTGTCCTGGCTGCTCTGGGTCAGCATGTTCTACTCCTTCCCACCGGGAGTCATTAGGGACAATGGTCTCTGCCAGCATCTTGGGAACAGGACAACTCCCACTCTGGGCTGCTCAAACACATGACTTCTTACCCAGCTGTATTCACGGCTAAGGAGATTAAGTATGTTAGAAAGGCTTCTGGGAAGCAATGGGTGCATGTCACTGGGACATAGGCACAGGGATGTTTGCTGGTGGGGGTCCAGGCATTGCTCACAGGCCTGAGGTGTCAGCGGGCTTTGGTGCCAGGGCCAGGCATTTCCCATCTGGTGGGGCACTTACCATCCCAGCCTGCCACTGGGGGTTGATCATCTCATGAAAAGCCGATTTTCATAGAATGAAAAGAGTCTACTTCAGTTCAGGCTCATCTTTTGATTCTCAGCAGTGGTTTTACCTTCATTTGATTAATGTCACAACACAAAGTCTTGGATCTAGTCTTGATAGATGACCACTTTCACTGGTCAGAAGACCAAGTTCAAGGTGAAGCAGCCTCTCCTGAGCCTGCAACTGAAGGACCAGAATGAAAACCAGAGAGCACCTGTATGTCTAGTCCTTTCCTCAGTATTTTTAAAAATCACCTGGTGGCTGAGGCCTCAGCTACCACTGCAGATATGCAGGCGTGTGGCACTCCCTAATATCAGCCTCTGGGCCATTACTGGGACTTACTCCTGCCCAGTGTTGCAGTGCAAAGGGAGGTGAGAGCCCAGTGCTCTCCCTGTCCCACCCATCCCTTGTGTCCATGTCCCTGCAAGCACGGACGCGTTTTGGAGGCTGTAGATCACAACTGTTCCCAGCACTGGCGGCAGGAATACCCCTGCATCTCTGCTCAACCATGCTTGGCAAGGTTTGTCCAGTCCCTACTGCCCTTTTGTTGTCTCTTACTACATGGCTTGACCTCTTTAAGGGCCAAAGGATTTACAGGCCTTTCTCTGACTTAGGTATTTTTAGGCTTTAGCGTTCAGTGGTGATCCTTCCCTCCTCCTCATGTTGAGTTCCGTCCTGTCAAGACATGAGGGAGAGTCTGTCCTTCCTTCAACTTCAGACATCACCTCCTCATTTCTGAGGATAACAGTCTCATAAACAACATAGACTCTTGTGTTTCAGTTTCACAGGGAAGATGAGTTTTTGTGCTGCAACAGCTGAAGATTGAAGGTGGAAGAAGTCCACAATGAATTCACCAATTTGGAAGCGCCTTTACCCATCTTCCCTTTGTTTGCCATACTTAGGCATATTAATAAGTGAATAAAAATCCAACTGTTCTCAGGCTGGGCCATCAGTTCAATAAGAACAAAGTATTTCATTAAAAAGAGCTCAGTAAGATAAGAACACTTTAAGACTGATTTAGAAGAAAAAGGGTAACAAACCACTATCCATGCCAATTACAAACCAGAAACAACCAAAGTTTGCAGAGATACTGGTTTAATCACTAATTGAAAGGACTATTATTCTGCAAACCTTGAGGCAGGAGCTGTGTTGCTGTCATGGGATCCAGTCCAGTCCCACCACAAGGGCTACTGCTGCAGCTTCCCACCACCACAAGCTCCCCTCCCAGCATACCCTCCATGAGCAAGGGGGGCACAGGGCTTCTTCTTGGCATAAGTGTCACACCTTCCTTCTGTGCCTCCCTGAGCCCAGAAAGTAAAATACCCAACTTCGCGGGCAATTTAGCAGGGTGAGAGGCAGCTCTGCCATCTGCATTCATTAGCACTGTGGTTAGTGCGCCCCATTCTGGGGACAAGCAGGTTTCTGTGTGCTGCGTTTTGGGAGGATGCTTTGAGTTGAGAGGCCTTTTCCATAAATAGTCATGGCCAATTCAGCCCTGCCAGACCATTTCTGGTAAATGGGACGCCGGGTTTCACATATTCTGAGGGGGTAACTGGAGCGTCACATGGGAAAATGCCAGGCACCCGTGTGTCTTTGTGCCACTTGTGTTGGTTTCAGCAGCATCTGTCTGGATTTAAATAAGAGCCTTTCAAAGTCAGAATTTAAATGGAGCATTTATGGCTGCTTTGTCCTGGAATAGTAAATGTCGGGAACTGTAGGTTCATTGCAGCAGCCTGGCTCAGCTGACGGGTTTTTTGTGCAGCCCAGATTTATGTGACCTTGTGTCCTGAGATCTCCTATCTGTGGCCAATGTTTGTGTGTCCCCTGGGACACGGAAAGACAATACTGCAATGATTCTGTGTGTCCGGAGGTGGCAGCTGGCTCTTGGAGAGCTCTGACACTGGGAGTTTGGTCACTGATTTCGCTTCCATGCTGTACGAAACCACCCGTGGTGTGAGCTGCACTGCTGCCTGAAGCACATCCCTGTGCAGTAATTAAATAGGTAGGCAAGGCTGTGCCCTCTTGGGACACATTTCATTTCTACCTGACATAACTGAGGATAAACTGCAAACTGCTTTAACAGAAGAAATATCGCTGTTGTTGGCCAGTCCGTTCCTGTCCCCGTGGATCACAGAGGGACAGCACAACCCACTAAGGTGAGAGAGAAAAGCTCTCACCCCCCCCAGCCCTGACAAGGCCGGTGTTTCTCGCTTTTTCTCCCTCCAAACTCAGCGGATTGAAGACCTCCATCATTCACAAGCCTAGAGCCTTGTCTCCCAACCTTATAACCCCGTGGGAGTCATGGGGAGGTTTTTCACCTGAAAAAAAACTCATATTGTTGTGGGTTAAAGCATTCCTGCATACAGAAGCTGTGGGTGCAAGTTTTGTGGAGTAGGGGCCAAGGGATGTAGAGAAAATAGGATTTTTTCCCCAAGCAAAAGCTCTGACTGCTGTCATGCAGAAGATGAATATGAGCTTTGCTTGTATGTTCCTGAACACAGACATTGCACTATGATAAACGCTGCTGACACTTGGTTTGTGCCAGGCATGCATGTGTGGCTGCTGTTGAGGCCTTGGATGCAGGAGGACATGGAGCAGTGTCAGCAGCCTGGTATTATGTGTCACTTGCAAAAGTAGTCTGGTTCCCACAACTGCTTATTCTGCATGAATTTAGGCCCCAAACTCAGTGTAAACTGCACTTTAGTTGCATTAATGACATTTTCCTTGCGCCACTTCCCAGAGATCTCACTTTTCCAACCTGGAAATTAATTTTCAGATATTAAAACACCTGTTGATATGCTTTCCCTTGGTGTAAATTACCTGTGAAATGAGGTTATTTAACTGGTGTAGAATAGTGCCGGCTGTGTGCTTACATCTCAGGAGACAAGAAGTCTGCAACAACAAGGATAACAGTGGTTTGTTCATCAGGTGTTGGCACTTCTGAAAATGGTTGGCAGTACTTGCTCAGAAATTGGGAAGGGATCAAACGATCCAGAACGAATCTAATTTGCATGGATATTTTACTTTAAATGCTACCTTCAACAAAATTACAATTCTGCAGAAATCTTTAGGAAGGTAGATGAGACTGAGAAAATGAAGACAAACAGAAAATAATATATATCTTAAGAAGGTTGAATTATCCTCTGGAAGTTCTGGTCTCTCCCTGTAGATTCTGCAGAGAACTTGACAGTACTCAGGTAACCAGCTATGCCTGTATACTTATTTTTAGCACCCAGTGTGTCAGGACTGCTGCTTTCTGAGCATGACTGGCAATTGCTCATCGCTCTCTTGAATCCAATGTCTGATGGCAATGTGCTGAGAGCAAGGCCTTCTCTTACTTCTGTGCTGTGTGATGTTAATGAGTCTTGGATTAACAAGTCCCTATCGAAAGTTCAAACAGTTCAAGAAGAGGAATGAGGCCCATTTGAAGGCAGGTAGTGTATTTGAAAAGTCACGGCAACAGCAGAAACAGGAGGCAAAAAGGAATCAAAAGAGAGGATAAAGTGTGTTGAAGTAGAGGGTTAGGCAAGGTGAAGCCAGTCAAATTGCAGTCTGCCTGATGAAAAGAGGGGATTCAGTCCCTCTTAGAGAAGGATTAGAGAACAGTTAATCCTGTCACTGCTTTTTTAGTTACAAAATAAGGTCTTATTTGCTTTCAGGTGGGAATGGGACTTGGCTCTACTCCTGAGGAGAAGCAGAAGGGGTGGAGCAGAAAAGAGGGAATATTGCAGCTTTGCTGAGCCTCTCAGGCTACCAGGCATGGGGGGGTGACTGCAGATGCATGTGTCTGCTGCACACTGCCTTCAGAGAGGTGATATCTCAGTGTTGAAGGATGTTGTGTTTCAAAAAGGGCCGTATGACCAAACTGCTCCTTCAGCGCCTGAGCTCGGCTCTGTGCAGCTCTTCTGCAAGTGCTGAGGAAGTCCAGTCCCCTCTCTGGCCTAAGCAATTGCCTGAGTGGGGTCTGATGATGCAGAGGGGGAGGAAGGCTCCAGCACCCTCCTCCTCTGCAGATCCTGCCAGGAGTGATGCTCCAGCCAGACTGGCTGTCGAGGTGGTGGTAACAATGGGGAGATCATTGAGAGAGCTTTGACATCCCTCAAACTCTGCTGGTGAGTCCCGTCACAGCACACAGCAATACTTGGTGGTATCAGGACCTACAGGATCTACCTAGTTTTATTTTTGTGGGGAGGGGTGAGAGGAGTAGGGTGTTCAGTGTCATCAGAGTCACCAGTATCAGACCTCATTGCTATGGGTCTAGGAATGAAGGAGGAAAATAGCAGACAAAGGCCCAGAGACAGCAACAATCAAAGAATCATAAAACAGCTTGGGCTGGACGGCACCCCAAAGACCATCCAGTTCCAACCCCCATGTCATGAGCAGGGACACCTTCCACTAGACCAGGGTGCTCAGAGCCCCATCCAGTATGGTCTTGAACACTTGCAGGGGTTGTGTCCTCACAGCTGCTCCTCAGATGGTCAGTGGAGGTCCTTACTGAAGCAGGATGCTCTGCCCTGGAACGTGGTCAAGGAATTCGAGCAATGCCCTGTTTGCAAGGCCATCAGTGGTGCACTGGGGGAGGGGGAGGGAAGAGGGGGAGCGCAGTCCTGCTGCTTTTGGTGTTGAATCACCCTAAACCCAGTCTGGCTCAGCCTGATAGTGAGGTAAAGATGTGGCAGATATGGTAAAACATCCTTATGTAAAAATGCTAATCTGACACAGCTGACGTGGAGACACATTGGTGACTCCATCAATCACTCTGGAGGAGCCTGGGCACAGCAGAGCAAGGCTGAGCAGCAGGGCCGGGCTGGCTCCACTGTTCCCTCACATCTTCCAAGTCCCACTTGGAAGAGAAAGGAGCAGGCAGAGCCTCGGGAGGGTGCGAGGGAGCCCTGGGCAGCACAGTGCCTCAGGCAGCACAGGACCTGCATCACCTCCTTCCAGAAGGAGGGATTGGATATATATTGGATATATATTGGTATTTATAGTATGAAATTCCAGTCCCACTTGCAAACAGAAATATTCTTCTAACATATTCCTTCTTGGAGTGTGTGGAGAGTCCTCTCTTGGGTTTTGGGGACACCCAACAAGGATACTCCTCGAGGTTAAGAGAAAGAGGCCTGCCCACGAGTGTTAATATTGGTGAGTTACATCAATCTCTACTTACAAAATTGTTACTTTTACATAGCTTTAATATAATTGTTTTAATATAATTGCTTTAGGATAGTGCACTGTATTGTACTTTATTGTACAATATATTACAATATATTATATTACAATATGATACTGTACACTGCTAGTAGTTTAAGCTTTCATACTGTGTAGTAAATAATTCTGGTTAAGATCTTTTGTCTAATCATTCATCATAATAAATAATACGTTTTATATAAATACATCTGATTTGCCATCTTTCAGTTCTGCAGCACAAAGTTGCTTAAACTATTGACAAACTCTGTGACTGAGATTGGATCCAGCCACCCCTAAGTTTCTCTCTGAGAAGAAGTTTAGAAGGCAAGGGAGTCCTCTCAGTGCCTCGTGGCTCAGTGGCAGGGCTTCTTTAATAAACTTTGTCTGAAGCTCATAATCCACCTGTGACAATTTGGTGTAGTCTGGGCAGGATGGCAAATGGTTTTGAGAAACAGACAAAAGGTTTAACAGAATATTTATGAAGGCACAGTATGCACATTGATGCTGATGATCCTTGGCCAGGGGCCAATTGGTATGAGTGGGAAAAGATACAAGGAGAAGTTAGATACAAAATGGGGATCACGGAAAGATAAAAAAGGAAAAGGTGTTATCTGTCATGCACTGGGATTATGCCTAAAGGCTGCATGGCAATGGAGAGAACAGATGCTAAAAGAAACTAATAATCTGAGAAAAGAAATAGAAGAAAGAAAACTTACAGAATTTTCTCTACAGTATCAAAATGACCCATTGAAAAAACAGTTAAAAGAATCTAAGAAAAAGACAAAAACTTAGAAGGAGGATTAGAATTGACATTATTAAAACCCCCAAATCCTATTGTTAAAAAATCATGAGAATTGATAGTTTCACCTGAGGACTGGGATGGTGATAATTGGGGAAGCCCTGATGAAAATGCTGATGAGGTTGAATGGGACTCCAATGAAAAAATTAAACCTCACCTCTTAGAGAGGAAGGGATTCCAGAGTTAAAAAGGAGTCCCATAACTAAGCCCCAAGTGTCCAAAGGACCTCAAGGGGGTCCGAGGACGAACGCAGCCAGAACTTGGGATCCCCTGCAATGGATAAATCTACACAAAAAATATGAACGGAAACCAGAGGAGTCAGAAACGGAGTATTTGTGGTGAGTGAATCTCTCCGGGGGAGATACAATTTTGCTGGATGGGTTGGAGAGCTCCGGGTTCTGGGGTTCAGGAGTCGTATTAAACCTGGGACCTGAGCCAGCTGATGAACCCCATTCAATAACCAGCAGGGTTGCATATTGGGCAGGAGGAATACATGTTCTGGATAGAGAAGAGCCAGTTTCCATACCCATAAGGTCAGCTGATGAACTCTCTGCCGCTGTTACAAAGGCAGCTTGCCTGCAGGCTGTGCACACACGAGCACACGGAGACATTCCAATCTCCGCAGAGGTGGACCCTAGGTTATTAAGGCCCCTGATAAAAGAAGTACCTACAATACTAAAAATGTATTTAGTGAGTCGACGAGATGAAATCAGAAGAGATGTAATGCATAATGAAGCTTTACAAGAGCCACAAGCCCCAAGGAGAGTTATCCCTGTGTGGGCAGATCTCTTATAAGACATGGTGAACTGTGCAAGAGACGTGGGCTGGGAAAAGCATTCTGGAGAGCAAGCTCGGGCTATTGAAAGGACCCCAAAGTCTGGAATGCAGAGACCTCCTGAAAGATGGGTGAGGACTTTTAAACAGAACCCACCCAGAAGGAAAGAGAAATCAAAGCCTCCCGCTCACTTGCGAGAAGAGCGAAATGAGCTGTGGAGGACTGCAGTGACTTTGGGAGTTCCCCGCGCTGCCCTCAGGGGACAGCCCAACTCAGCGATCGCAGACCTAGTCAAAGCCATGCAGAGGGCGAGGGAAATCAGTAGCAAAGGGTCTCCACAGGAAAAACATACCCCCAACCCTTCTGAAACACAAAAGGAAAACAACCTCTAAGTGCTGGGCGAATTTAGGGCCTTAACACCCAGGGCATTCTGTTCTTCCATGGTCTGATAAGTGTGGCCCCATATCTACTTACCAGTAGGACCTACGAAAAAACCTTTAAACTTTAATTGACACAGCTCAGCTGTCTCTGATCACCCCCAGAAATGCTAAAAAAATTAAACTTAAGTTTTAAAAGAAAGAGAATCTGTCTAGGAGGGTTCAATGAACAAATTACTATACGTTATACTGCCAAAGCCTGTTTATGATTGCCTGAGGAAAAACGAATGACCTCATACACATTTGCAATTGCAAATCATGAAGAAAACATTTTAGGATATGATATCCTTAAAGTTTGGCAATTGCCCAACGGGAATGCCTAGTCATTTGGGCCCACAAAAACTCCATATAGTACATTTTCTGGGAAAAAAAGAGAAAAATTAATCTATTAAAAATTGCTCCAGTTTTACCTGCTTCTTCTGTGACTAATATCAAGCAGTGCCCTATTCCTTCTGCAGCCAAAGAAAGGGTAAATGAATTAATTAAAAATTTAGAACTAAGGGGTAATATATTTGAGACACATTCCCCATATAATAATCCTGTTTGGCCGCTAAGAAAACCAGATGGGAGCTCGTGCTTAACAACTGATTATGGACAACTTAATGCTAACACAGAAACACTCACTGCAGCTGTCCCAAATATTGCAAATCTCACTGCTGCCCTGCAAGCAGTGGCACATAAATGCATGGCAGGTTTTAATGTAAAAGACGTGTTCTTCATGCTTCCGCTTCAGGAAGAAGACAATTCCAAATTTGCATTCATTTGGGAGGGGACATGATACACCTTTAATTGCCTGCCCCAAGGGTATAAGTATTCACCTACCATAGCACACAATGCTTTAGCTGAACTCCTTCAACAAATAAAAATCCTGGAAGGAGTACAAATCTATCAATACAGTGATGATGTGTTGATAGGAGGTGAAGAGGAAGATGCAGTAAGAACAACACCACAGGATATATGGAACAAATTAAATGACAAGGGGATAGAAATGCCTCTACTAAATGCCAAGGCCCTTCTACAGAGGTAAAAATCCCAGGAACCTGGTGGGTTGCTGGTCAGGCTGCAATCCCAGATGGAGCCATTACAAAATTCGATGCTATATCCACTCCTACTACTAAAAAAGAACTTCAAAAGATCATGGGTACTTTAGGATACTGGAGAAATCATGTTCCTGGATTTTTTATAATAGCAAGACCATTGTACACATTAATGAGGAAAAAACAGACCTGGGAGAGGCTTGATAATCACAAACAGGCTTTGCAAACACTGATAGAAGAGTTAAAAACATATCAATCACTAGTGTCTGTTCATCCCAGTGATCCTATAATAGTTGAATGGGGCTTTGCTGAACATGGGACTAACTGCAATATATTCCAGAAAAGTCCACAGGGACCCAACCAACCATTAAGGTTCAGGTCCACAGCATTGAAGGATACTAATAAGAGATATGCTGATTGGAAAAAGGGATTATTATCTCTGATCTGAGCTCTTATACAAGTAGAAAAATTCAACAGCATCAACCTGTGCAAGTCCAAGGACCTGTTAACCTGTTAGTCAGTATTAAGAAGGGCAGTGCTTCACCAGATGGGATTGCACAAAGACCAACAGTATTCAAATGGTTTACATGACTCAGAACTCATGGATTAGATGGATACAACTGAAGGGATGACAAAACCTACAAAATCACATAGTTGTGACCTCAGATATGCTGGCTTCACAACAGCCATATGAACCTAGTCCTATACTTGATGCTCCTGCATTTGCATCAGGCTCTGAAGCTAAAGATATCTGGTTTGTCGATGTCTCAGCCAAACACATTGATGCTAAATGGAAGTATAGAGCAGTTGCTTTTAACATTCAAACAGGAATGGAAGCAGTAGAAGAAAGAATGAGAAGAGCACAGGTGAGAATGTTAAAAGGTGTATTGCTGGCAGTAAGAGGGAAAGCAAAGACAATATATATTGATTCTTATGCAACCTGGGCTGGTGCCAGTGGTTGTGTCAATGGAAAACATTAGTTTGGCAGGTAAATGGAAAAGAGGTGTGGCAGAAGGATGATTGGAAGGGGTTATTTTTACAGGCTCAATCCCAACCAATCCCCATAGGATGGGTCAAAGCTCATGCCAATGATCAAGCCTTCCAGGACAACCTAAATGTGTTCCCACCAGTCAAGGTCAAACTACCCCAAACTAGGATTGTACCTATGACTCCAACGGACACTCAAGGACCATTAACCTGGGTGGCTACAGACTCTAATGGCCACCACCACAGAATCAGTTTGTGGATAATTCCCACATTCTGAACTAAGGAAATTAACCTATCCCATCTGGCACACCTGCTGAGATAGATATTGTTTTATTTTACAGATCAATGGCTGCTCCTGGTCATCACCCTGGTGGTAACACCTGGAACACTGCAGTGGATAATGTCCTTCAAACAGCTTGGAGGCTGCCAAAGTGTGGACGTGCAAACACAACAAATCTCACGGGCCAGTATGTACCCGCCTACAAGGGTCCCTCTACAACTTGAAGGTGGTGTTGTCATGCATCAGCACCTATGGGAATGAACATTACCTTGGTTAAAAACTGTTGGAACATCCTGATCTACACAAACTGGCACAACTGAAAAAGGATAATCAAAAAACGTTAATCACTGTCCATCATGATGTGGAAAAATACACTGTTGTCCTAGAGAGAGTGAAAAGGGATAGAGAACATCACTGTGGAATGGCTTGTTTGGATGATCCCCAACCACAGTGGGCATTCTGAATTTATTGTTACACCCTGCTATTATAATATTGTTATTAATCAGAATCTGGTTTTTATACGTAATCATTTTATATATATTTTATATATGTGTGGTACCTAATCCAACAAACGAGTATGGTAATGATTCCAGAAGTACATAAATTGAAATAATAACAGTGTTTCTTGCCAGAATCAATAGCTAATTCTACAGTATGCTCCATTTAATATTATTAACTAAATTTGAACTGATTTTTACAATAATTTTATATGTAAAAGTATAAGGTATGACTATAATATAGCTAACACTATTTCAAACTATCTAATTAGGATAAAATAGTAAAACCTAGGAGACTGATGTATCTCAACATATTTAACAATAATGTACACATATGCAGTGGACAGTTTTATAACATGGAGGCAAGAGGTACCTGCATTACCACTTCATGAGGTAAAGATGATTGATTGCAGCCATGGGGTGGAGTGTAGCAGGGTGCTCTGCCCTGGAACATGGTCAAGCAACTTGAACAATGCCCTTTTTGCAAGGCTACCAGTGGTGGACTGTGAGGGTGCTGCTTTTGGTGCTGAATTATGCTAAAACCAGTCTGACTCATCCTGATGGTGAAGTAAAAATGTGGCAGATATGGTAAAGTATCTTTACCTAAAAATGCTAATCTGACACAGCTGACCTGGAAACATATGACTGGCAGTTAATCACTTTATACTATAAAAGTCCAGTCCCACTTGCAAACAGGAATGTTCTTCTAATATATTCCTCCTTGGAGTGTGTGGAGATTCCTCCTTTGGGTTTTGGGGATGCCCACCAAGGATTTTCCTCAAGGTTAAGAGAAAGAGGCCTACACATGAGTGTTGATATCGGTGAGTTACATCAATCTCTACTTAATAGTTGTTTCTTATTGCCAGCTTTAATATAATTGCTTTAATATAGTCCACTGTTCTACTCTACACTACTAGTAGTTTTAGCTTTTATACTGTATAGTAAATAATCCTGATTAAGATCTTATTTCTAATCATTTTTCTTAATAAATAATTCATTTCATGTAAATGTTTCTGATTTGACATCTCTCAGTCCTGGGGGGAAAAAAGTTATTTAAACTGTTGACAAAATCTGAGGCTGAGATTGGATCCAGGTGACCCCAGGCTCCTTTCTGAGAAGTTAAGAAGGCAGGGGAGTCCTCTCTGCACCTTGTGGCTCAGCAGTGGTACTGTGGTGAGAGCAGCACAGTCCCTCCAAACTGGTTGCAGGTGGGTATCAACATGGGCTAGTCCTTTTGAGTCTCCTGGGTTCAGGCTTTTCCCATTTTACGACACCAAACATCACCTCTAGCTCACAGCTGACTCTGGGCTGTAATGTGGGTGCAGCATCAGGAGCCAGAGGACGGTTGTGCATTTTTTCAAGTTGCAGTGTGGATTCTGCTGCTGAGTGGCAGCTAGCGTTTAAACTGTTGGTCTCAGTATTTCAGAAAGAGCCCATTGTTGTCCTTCTCCCTTTTCCTAATTTAGGTGGCTGGAGTATGCTAAAGAACAGCTCATTGGTGTCCCTGCAGCTCACCAGCTCCAGCCTGCCCAGCATCCTCAGCTTTTGAGCTTCAGGCACTGGCATGGGTGCAAGATCAATTAATCACCACAGTGCTGCAGAAAACAATGGAGATCTCAGCACAGCAGGAGCCAAGGATGCCTGAAAAACAGTTGCTCCTTGTTGAAACATGCAGGCTGCATCCATGCAAGGAGTCAGACCAGCCAAGAAGAGAGTCTTGAGAAAGGAACAGGATTTACATTAATCTTTACCTGATAGTGAGAGTGAGTACGAGCTTAAATTCAGCATTAATTAAATTGCTCACCTTCCTCCACAGAAATAACTACACTGCTATAGAGTGTGGGATTTGAGTGCAAGCTGACAGGCCATGGTGGCTTAGGTGAAAGGTGGAGAGGCCTGTGATGACAGGCAGCCTCTGCATCCAGGATGACACTCTGGGTAACACCGGGGAGCCACAATGGCCAAAATGATGTATAGAACCCCAGCATCTATCCTGCCCTCAGTCCTCTTGGCTTCCACAGAAACACTCCAGTACTGGTGGGCACCAAGTCTTGTGGGAATTCACTGCTCTTCTTCCAGCTCTGAAGCTGGGTTGATAAGAGATTACCTTCAACAGAGGCTGTTGAAATACGTCAATATGTGACTGTCCCACTGCTGTGGGCTAGGGGTGGAGACACCATAACCTCCCTGGGCAGCCTGTGCCAGTGCTCAGTCAACCTCACAGTAAAAAAGTGTTTCCTAATATTCAGAGAGAACCTTCTGGGTTTCAGTTTGTCCCCATTGTCTCTTGTCCTGTCACTGGGAATCATTAAAAAGAGCCTGGCTCTGACTTCTTTGCAGCCTCCCTTCAGGTAATTATGTGCATTGATAAGATTCCCCTTGAGCCTTCTCTCCACACTGTAAAGTCCCAGCCCTTCCTCATAGGAGAGATATTCCAACCCTTAATCTTTTTCATGAGCTGTTTTCAGAGTTTCTCCAGTATGTCCACATCTCTCTTGTACTGGGAAGCCCACAGCTGGCCCTAGCACTCCAGCTGTGACCTCACAAGTGCTGAGTAGAGTGGAAGGATCTTGACCTGCTGGCAATTCTTTGTGGCAAAGAAGGCAAATAGTACCATGGGCTGCATTAGACAAAGGCACACTCCTGGCTCATGTTCAACTTGTCCAGCAGGACACCCAGATCCTTTTCTGACAAGTTGCTTTCCAATGGGGTGGCTCCCAGTATATCCTGGAGTGTGGGGCTGTCACTCCTCAGGTGCAGGACTTCACACTTCTCCTTGTTGAACTTCATGAGGTTGCTGTTAGTCCATTTCTCCAGCCTGCTGAGGTTTTGGATGCCAGTGTGATATCAGCCTCTCCTCACAGTTTTGTATCATCTTCAGACTTCCTGAGGGAACATGCTTCTCCCTCACCCAGACCATCAATGAAGATGTCAAACAGGACTGGACCCAGTGTAGACCCTACACTGCCAGCCACTGGCTTCCAACTAAACTTTATGTCACCCATCACCACCCTCTGGGCCCAGCCATTCAGCCCGTTTTCAATCCCCCTGTACTGTCTGCTCAACCCACCCACGCATCAACAGCTTGTCTATGGGCATCTAATGTAGGACAGCATTGAAGTCCTCAGAGACATCCAGGCAGAAACTATCCACTCCTCTTCTCCTGTGTCCAGGCCAGTCATTTCTTCATAGGAGTTTGTCAAGTTGGTCAAGTATGGCTTCCCCTTAGTGAAATTGTGCTGACTGCTCCTGGTGGCTTTCCTGTCATTCATGTACCTGGAAATGGTCTCCAGGGATAAAGCTGAGGCTCACCGGCTTGTAGTTCTTTGGGTCCTCCTTCTTGTCCTTGCTGAAGATGGGAGTGACATTTGTTTCCTCTAGGCTTTGGGCACTTACTCCTCTTATTTTATGGGAAAATGTGTCAGTCCTTAAAAGATGTGGTAAAACAGCATTGTCACTGAAAAGACTGCATGTGAGAGAAACTTTTCCTGGCCTGGCTGTGCTGGCAAATACTTCAGAGATAAAGGGTGCCTTGGAAACCAGAGGATTACTTTTCACTCTAACCTGTGTTTCAACTCCATCCGTGGATTCACAACTAACATCTGGCATGCCTCTGCTTAGGTGATCTTGTGGGCTATAACAAATTTGTGAGTACAAAGACAGGAAAAAAGAAGTTCATGTCCCAGTGGGCATCTCTCCCTAACGAGTCACTCCTGGCATGATGTGGAGCTTGCAGCACTCTCCATGACTGATCTGTGCTAATGGGTCCCAGCTCTGAAGTGTGCTGTGTCAACCATTTCCTAAATGGTGGAGGAAATGCCTTAATACTCATCCATACAGTAAAGGAAGTAAGAACATCAACAACAAAAAGATAATTAGGGAAAGATATCCAATAGAGATGCAAATTAACCTCCCTCCACAAAGCCCTTTATAGATCCTGGGATTTTGTACACTTATTACTTCTATTAAATGTGACATATTTAAAGCTTCCCTTTGCCAACAGTACTCTTTTACTCTTTCTCTCTGACCTCGCTTAGCTAGTTCGTGACCAAAAAGGTAGATTAAAGGGGAGAGAAATACGATTTTCCATGTGGTCCCACACTTGGCACCACTGGGAAAAAATTGCCATGTATAAAACCTTCATGAAACATACAATATTCTTTACCATCTTATTTTGCTGAAGGTTTTGAACTATTAATTGTCAGTTCATTCATTCCAAAGTTCAATGTTTCTCTACCAACCTTTCCCATGCGTGCAAGGAGCTTAACCAGCTCCCTCCACACCACCCCTGCTGCTTCTCCTGTTTCCTTTTTGCATCCAAGCATGTAGCAACCACTGTTTGATCTCGATCAAAAAAAAAACCACTAAATATATCTCAGCTCTAGGTTACAGCTCAACAAAATAGGGCTGTGTTTTGAAAGAGGATGGGGTGTTTGCCTGATGTGGAAGGTCCCTAGCACACAGCCAGTGCAGTTTTTTGGTCTGCAACACCAACAGGTAAGGTGAGGCTCTGGGTGGGGCTAATTTGGGGTTGGGCAGCCTACTGGGAAGCCAGTTTTGCAGAGTTGAAGTGGCAGGCTAAGCCCATGGGACAGCAGCTGATTTCTGACTGACTTCAAATAGGGATGTAACCTCTTCCCTCCTTCTCTCTGTGGCTTTGTCTCATTTCCAAAAATTGTCATTTGCTGCTGCAGGGCCCCTGGGTTCCAGCAGGAATGTCTGGTCCTTATTTGTAGCTGGGGTTGGGTGAAGATTGTGGTGGTGGGGATCTCTGGGGAGGCAGTGCCACCGCACGGTGCACCTCCAGCAGGTGCACAGCAATCCCACGTGCCACCCCATGTGTCAAACAGCTCTGATGGCTGCAGACCAACATCCTCAGGGGGTGTGGAGTTACTGACATGGCTAAATGGCAGGAGACCTTGGTGGTCACTGGCCAGCATAAGGCTCCAGCACTTGGTGTATCCATGGCAGGACACGGAGCTTGGTTGGATCCAGCATTGCTGGATGTGAGTGGAGACAACACCCTAAAATAGCCAGGGGCAATCATGGAAAGCATATTCTGCACTGGAGACAGTCAGACACGTTTGCTCCCACGTGCAGTGGGAGTTGTGATGGCTGTCTGGACCAACATTTCAGCCTTCAGGGAATGTGAGGCAATCCAGTGCAGCTGTATCCTCTCTGACTGTGAGCTACATGATGTCATACCCACCCTTGGCTGCCAGAGCCTCACATCACACTTGGGCACTTGCTGCTGCTGAGGAGCTATGTGATAACCTGCCAATCTGCAGGCATGTGTCAGAGTGTCTTAATGGGTGCAAATTGGGAGCAACTCCATAAAAGTTAATTACACTGGTGGAAAACATGGGCAGTGAGCCTTCTGTGTCCTTATCAGTGAGGCTGAGCCTATTAGTCATGAATTACTCAAAATCATACAGAGGAAAACAAATGCCTGGCTGGCACTGTTGAAGTAATTGCTTCAAGTTAACATTTATGGGAAATGGTTTGTGTAATGGGAAACAGCTCTTTCCTTCTGAGCTCACGTGCCACTAATGAGTTTATTGTCTTCTGCATGTCCTCGCCAGTTATCTTTAGTCACGTTGAGAATGTATTGGTTTTATTAACATCCTTTGGGAAGTTATGGTTACTTTGGGAATTAATTTATTTCAAAAGCATCCTCCTTGGGACTGAATCTATGTAAAAAACTCACGTAGCATAGCCAGAAAAAAGGGAGTTCTGATAATTGCCGTGCTCTTCCCTCCCTGTTGCAACTTCTAGTAAATGCCCCAGCAAAGCTGCAGTCCCCAAGCTTGGCTCGGACCTTTGGGGAAAGTCAACCTGCACCAATCCTGGGTGCCAGGCACCAGAAGGACTTTTGCTATGATGTTGTTATGGTCCTTTTTAGTAGATCCCTTGTGGCGGATTAGAGTGAAATGACACTGAATGACCAGTATATACATATACATTTTTTTAGGTTTATTTTAGAACAATTTGGTTGCAATGGAAAGAAGGTGTGTAGCCATTTCGGTTATTATCTATAAAAATATAACAAGTATAAAAATATCACTTAAGAAAATATATAAGGAAAAGAAAGAAAGAGAAAGAAAAGATTAGAGTAGACAGTGGAAAGCTATCATCATCCATAGATCCAGCAATGAGACTTGATTGTTGCAACTGAGATGTCCATTGGTCAAAGTGATGGTTGCAGTCTTGATTTGTGGATCTGCTTCTTACCAGCCTTTTCTCTTATCTGGCTCAAAAATCAGCGAGTTGCTAAAAAAAGGCTTGTTTGTCATGGTCATGGTGTGCACTCCCCCTGCACCTGGGCTGTGCTTGTGCAGATCAGAGGTTTCAGCACCAGACACTCAACACCTCTCCTTCTCCCCTTCCGTTGGGGGTGCAAACCTGGGCTCAGCGAATCACACCTTTGCTTTTGCAAATGGTCAATTATTTGAGTCATTAACCCTGAACTTTCAGGGTTACATCATTTCAGGCTCTCACAGATGCCAAGGTGGTTGGTGGTCCCCAGCACACATCTGGCCCTGATGGTGTCCCGTGGTCTGGGGGCCAGCTCACACCATGGTCACAGTGCTGGAGGTCCTGCAGGGAGTCAGCTGCCAGTAAGGTTGTCAGGTTTTATTCAATAAACACCTGAGCATGTCCTGGGCCAGCAGAGAAAGGATGTGAATAGTCTGTGTCAAGAAGAGCTTAGGCAGCACTGATGGGAGCTGAGAGGGATCATTCCTCTCATGGCAGGAGGTACCTTCCATGTCTGAGCCTTACAGTGCCATGTCAGGCTTTCCTCGACAGAGGCTCAGATGCCACCACCCCAGGTGGGAGTTCTGGAGAATAAATTGCTGAAATGATGCGCCTTGCGGGAGGGCAACCAGACCTCCTGAAGAATGTGGCCATGGAAAGGGGGCAGGAAGCAGGAGTCACAGGAGGGATGCTGAAGGAGAAAACTCATATTAGGTGGTGATTAGGTGGTGCCACCCTCTGACTCACCATCTCTGCTGGGACACCCATTGCCATTGTCCCCAGGACACGGCAGCAGTGGCATTTGCTATCCCAGGGATGTGCTGACGCACCCTGGCTGTTCAGTGCTCCCCAGCTCTGGGGTGATGTGTGGTCCCAGGCCAGTCATGGAACTGAGGGTTTTGTTAGCATCAGGAAAGAATACATTCATCTCAGCCTGACATTTTCTCTTTTAAATCCTGGTAGTGGAGGAGTTACTTAGATTAGGGACAAAATTGGCAGATTGAGGCAAAGGTTTCTGAAAGGTTTCATTATCAACAGAAATTTCAGCTTATTGAAGCAATTTTCTGAGTCTTTTAACCTAACTCTAAACCCAGCAGTTTTATCCTGAAGGGCAGGGAAACATTTGGAAACCTATTAGACACTACTGTTAGCTTTTCCTATGGGAAAATGGGAGTTTGCTATAGGAGCAAATGAACAATAGTAGTACCCAGCAAGTCACTCCTTGCCATTTTTACTGTACAACAGTGCAGATCACACAAGTATTGTGTCTATCCACGTGAAACTCAGTGCCTGGACTCTGGTGTTCTCCCAGCCTCTGCAATGAGGAATATCTCAACACTCCCAAATACTTCAATTAAATTAAATGCCAATCCTTCCTATAAGACATGAAGGCAAGGTCAAATAATCACTTGAGGTACGAAAGCCCCAGGGCAGTAATCCCTTTAAGATTAAAATGTCTGTGGAAATTTTTTTTTAAACCAGGCACAAGTTTCAGGTTCCCTTGATGCTTCTGCTCCCATTTGCTGAATTTATTTCACTGGGGTGTCAGAAAGGCAGTAGCCAGGTATTGATGTGGCAGCTCATGTTCATGTATGTTGAACTGGAGAGGGCAAGAAGGTCCTGCTGCCCACAGCCCAGCCCAGCATCACATGGCCACATCTGCCCATGGACCACACGAGCAGCTGCTTATTGCTGGTCAGTGGAACAAACTGTGTTTAAAACGTGTCTGGGGAGGACATGTGCAGAGCTGTGTTTATGTTCCAGGTCAGCAGCTAGGCAGCTGCTGGGGGAAACCTGCACAGCTGTGCCTTCCTTAGAGCAGACAGACCTGTGCCTCCCTCTTAATGGGTAGATGCTCTAAGAGTCCACCTCAACACTTCTACAGCTCTCCCAGGGTTAACATTTATGAAGCAATTTTTAAAGGCTCCCTGTACAAATGTACTTTTGCCACAAGGCCAGCACCCAGTAGAGAGGGACAGACCTCTGCTCTACAGGAGATGAACCTGCATGGCTTGAGAGGAGCCAAGTCCCACCTGGGACAAGCCACTGTGTCTCCATTTTCCCTCACATACCCGCTGGCAGTGCATGCTTTGGCTGGTTTGTCTGTTCACAAATGACCCCAAGCACATGTGCAGAAATAGGGCCAAAGTAATGCTCATGGCATGCCTCCAGCCGATGGGTTCCAGTCTGGAATAGTCTCCCAACAGCCAGCTGCCTCCTCTGCTTACAGCCCAGGGAGACCCAGCATGACTCTTGGGAGAAAGGCTCCTCGGGCAGGATCCCTTTCACCTAAGTTTAGATCCTCACAGCCTGCAGCTGAGCGAGCTGGCCACTGTCCCTTGGAGAGGAGATCAGGCACTGCAAGAGGGCATGTCACCTCAGCCTGGGTTAGAGGAAGGGCAGATGAAGCAGCCTGGAGACACCAGTTGTTGCATTGGCTATAAAAGGGTTCTCAGCTGCCAGCTCTGGGATCCTTGAGGTTTGGTTCCTTTGCCAAAGCGCAGATGTCCAATACCTGCTTGGACTGCAGCTGCTGGCCCCCAAGCCTTTCTTGTCCCCACATCCAGGCCGATCACCATGTGCCACAGCCCCTTCAGAGCAGGACACTGGCGGCCAAGAGATGTACAGGTCTTGCTCAGCCTCCTCCTGCACTGGGCTTTTGGAGGAGAGATGTTGTGCCCACTGACTGGCTGCAGATGGACACTGACAGGGGAGACCATGTGCATGGTAAAATGTACAGAATTGCCCACAATATTTCAGTACAGGCAGTTTATATATTAGGGGTTTTTCCCCCTTTTTTTCTTATTTTCTATTTTTTTCTCTTTTATCATATAGACAAATTTCAGAAGATGTAGGGTTTGTCTGCTTCTATTTAATAAACCACAAGGAAGAGCTCTGACATCCAAGTGATTCCTATGCTGAAACCTAAACCCTTCTTTCAAGCTTTGAGACCATAAAGCCTTCTCACCCACAGTTTTAAGAAAAAATATAAGAAGAACATTCTATAACTTCTTCATATGAAGACTCAAGAGCTGTTTGAGTTGAAGCATTCTTAATATCTCAACTGGAGCCAAATAATGGGGCATGAGAACTGTTGTCCTGAACAACTAAAACCTGGCAAAGTTTAAGGAACTAAAAACAGGAAATAAAAACATAAAGGAAATTGCTGGATATATTTATCTGCAGCAGGAATAATTTGCCACTTAATACTAATAAGGATCATGTTCATATTGGTTTAGCCAGGTGCTAAATGGGATTATTGTCTCATTCGTGACATGTAATCAATAGGGAAATAATAGCAGGAAGCCTTCAGTGACTAGAAACAACTCAGATCCCAGGAAGCTATGCTTGTATTCCTACTCTAAGACCTCACTTCTCGCTCTGCCTGCCAGTCCCCTGTCCCTCCCACACACACTACAAGGTGTGGTGACGGCACGAACACCCGCTGCCACCAGTGACCTGAAAGCTTCTGGGTTCAATCCCTGACCTTGCTTTCCCTTTTGGAGCAGCACACAGGCACAGTGCCACGCAATGTCTGGTTAGTCAGCGTTCCCTCCCACCGTGAGCATTCCCTGGGCCATGTTTCCAAGAAGCAAGGCTGTGTCACGGCGTGGATTCCAGGCTGCAGCCAGAGAACGCTCCCTCGGCTGGTGCCATTTCCATCTCGGGCACGGCTGCACCCTGCCCATGCTGGAGTGGCAGCAGCTCTGCTCTGTTCAAAGGCAGCTCAGTTCTGGGACGCTGCAAAAACTCAGAAAAAGGGGCCTATCCCATATCTATATCCAGTACCTGTTTTTTAAAGAAACCACAGAGTCTGTAGTGCTTCATCCTGGGGAAAGCCACACAGGCAGCTTTCTGATGTCTGCCTCTCAAGGCATCTGTGGGTTTTGCTGTCACAAGCTGACAATTACTTAAAAAAACATGTTTCTCTGAAAAGTTTTGTCTTACGGTGTTCTGACACCAATCCAGTAAAAGCTTTATTTGCCCTGATTCTGAGCAGGCTGTGGTGACTGAACAGTGACTGGTTCAGGGACTGGGGACTAATGGGGGAAAGAAAGATGATTTTTAAAGGAATCTTGAGTTTAGGCCTGTTTTGCTGACATAATAAAGCAAACACTTAAGCTTTTCCTCTTTCATTTTTAAAGGTCAGTCATTTCCTTCTTATATTTTATTGGGAAAAAATAGGAGGAAACCCAGATTCTCACACCCTTAGTGTTGGGAAAATTCATTAGCAATCCTAACAAACATTGTTTTTCTCACAAATATTGTTCCGTATTTTAAAATGAACTAGGAAATAAACTGGAAAAGAAATTAAAACCTGTATTAGCAACATAGAAAGATTTCCCTCCTTTCATTTGTCACAATGTGACCAGTTCACTGACTGTCCAGCAGAGAAAGCATATTCCTGAATTTCTAACAAAACAGAGAAAAGGCCAGCAAAATTTTTCAGCGGGAGAATATTGCAGGTCACCCTTATGCACATCACAAAAATGTGAAAACAAATCAGAAAATCCCTTAACCCACAGGATTGTTTGGTTTATATTTTTAGTTTAGCCTTGAGGTTCATGGCCAAGATATGAAACCAGACAAATCTTTTGCTGGCTCTGCTACAGAGTCCCTCTTTAACTGTGGGAAGATTAATGAGCCTCTGATTTTTCCATGTTCTCATATGTGCTATATGCATACATATTGTCAGACAGAGAGGGACACGGTGTCTATGAGTGACTCCAAAGTCTTAAATCCCAGTCTCTACTGAAGCGTCGAAAATAACCGAGTTGTTTTCATGAAATGGCTGTTGTTAAAATAGCCACAGCAAAAGGAAAGGGGGCAGCAGGTCTCTGACAGTCACACGGGTGAACACCCCAGCCTCAGGGCAGGGACACAGCGCTGTCACCCTTCCCCAGCACCTTTTGAAGTGTCCCTACCAAGCAGCACGGTGTTCACAGCAAGGTGAGACAGCAGACAGCAGTGGTACCTGCCATCTCCTGGGATTTCTTACTGGCTTCTAATGCTGCCCTGTGCAACTCATTGCATGGATCTCTGCTAGAATTACATGGAATTTCTCATTCACACATGGCTCTAGGGAAACTTTTCTTTTTCCCACTAAACTCCCATTTTTTTCTTTCTCCTCTTATCCTCTGGCTGAACAAAAGAAACCCCATGATTTTCTCTTACAAAGCTGGTAAATCTGCAGGTCAAGTGGAAAAAATAAAAAGAAAAAAAGGAAAATAAAAAAAGAAACAGCAACAGAAATGGAAAAAAAAAAAACAGTGGTAAATGAAGACATTGCAGATTTCACCTGCAGTAATTAAGGGAGGAGCCACTGCAGGTCAGAACCTTGCAGGGAAGGCAGTCAATCTGCGAATTACTGCATTAAATGGAAAAGGGTCAGCTCATGGCTACTCTACAAAACCCAGTCACGCACACACTTGCAAATACCGGAAAACTGGAGCTGGTACATCAGGAAGTGCAGCACTATTCACAACAGCCTTTGCTTGTCAGCCTTGGCTGAAAACACACCTCTGGGCAGAGCACATCGAGCCCCTGCCACCCCATTCAACCTGTGTGGTGCCAGCTTGGAAACGGGAGAAAGCAACAGCATCTCATAGTGACCCCCAGTGACCGGTTTTTAACCCAGGCCTGGGACGCAGTCTCCTGTCCTGTTGCTTAAGGAAATTGTTATTTCTTCTTTTTTCCTGGTGCACTGCCTACTCACCCAGTAGGGCAGACATGCAGGCTTTCAGCCTTTCTCAGCCGCAGAGACTTGAACCTCCATTTTCTATTTCTCCAGCAAACATGAATCAAGGCAGTGCCAAAATCATGCATTATCTTTCCCGCTGAAACTGGAAAGAAACAGGATTCCTAGAAGAAGAAACAGGGATTTCATAGCAAGTAGGACATCTGCTTGAGAGCAGGAGATGTGTGAGTTTGTTTTCTCTCCTATCATCTCCACACAATACAATTTTTCCTTTAGTTGAGCCAATGTTTGCTTAATGCAACACTCATGAACAGGCTGGAGAGCAGAGACAGATGAACAGAGACAAAGCTGTAACAGAAGGGAAGCTGGCTGGCTATTGTGAAACCCACTCCAGCACCTCCAGGCCAGGGAGCACCTGAACCTCCCTATGATTTTGTCCCTTCCCCCATTTGCTCCCTCAGAACAATCCCTTCCTGCAGAGATGGAAGGGAACTGGCTGAGTTCAGGTGGATTTGGGGCTCAATTTACCACCAAACATGAGCTGATGGTACCAGCAAGTGCAGCAGCACATTGGGAGAGGATGTGCAGAGTGAAACAGCTGGTGGTGAGTACTCACTCTACACATCTGGGGGAGGTTATTTCTACTTCTGGGTGGGTCCAGAGGTCTGTTTTGCTGCTGTGGCAGCTCCATGATGGGAACCAGAGCATGGTCAGGTGAGCCAACCAGATGTGCTTTGAAAATGCTCCCTTGAGCTAAACGAAACCATTGATGAAGACAGCCTCAGATTTCTTTTATCATTCCTCATGAAAAAGATGAATTTTCCACACAATTCCATGTAAACTAGTTTTGGTTTGTTTTTGGTTTTTTAGGTAGGCATTGCAGCTATAATTAGACAGTAGTTCTGGACATAAAAATTCCTTTTGGGGACTGTACACAAGATTAAATATGGAAGCTATGAAAGCAGAAGGCATAAGCGGGAAAACAAATCACAGTAGCCTGCAAATTTGATTGCTTAAGACAGGAGGGAAGCACTAGGTAGTTTTGATTCTCAGCATTCAAGGTAAATAAATGATTGCATTTATTCACAGTAAGAACTTGTTAACATAACCAGACATTACCAAATGGACTATTTCTATAAGCTCTTCTGAAGTAAAATCAGTATCATTAAACCATTATTGCCAAAAAAATAATCTGAGCAGTTTATGATCATTAGACAAAATCTCTGGGTGAACTTAAAAAGCAGATAGATTAGCAGAGAAATAAGAAAAGTGCTCAGTAAATTGCCCAGGAATTTTGTAATTTTGTTTTGTTTGCTTTCGTGCACATTTGAAAAACCACGGAGCTCCTCTCACCAAAGAACCACTAAATGAATTGCTGATTTCAGCCCTACAGCTGTGATATTTCAGGGGAATTGAACGGCTCTGGAGCTGTGTGTATAAATCAGGCAGATGCCTTCTTTCATTCTGTCCTGTCTCTCCTGTTTCTCAGTGGTGCTCTCCAAGCCTGTCAGGCTTGTCAGTGGTGTCACATCCTATTCCTTTACCTCCTCTCTCCAGCATCAGCATGAACAGGCTTCCACTGATTTGTGCGAGGTTTTGACAGCTCAGATTGAGAGCATGACCCTCACAGCAGTCACAGGAAGCAACCTTTTGATGGCATCAATGGCACGGAAACATTGCTTTTGGCAGAAAATAGCTAAATTGCATTCTGAGAGTATTCAATGAGTTCAGGGAGAGACTGGTTTGCATTTCTTTTACCAAAACCCCACAGAATGATGGGTTTTCATACATTGTTATGACTTTTGGGTGACTGAAGGACCACAAGGAAGGTGCCACACTGACCAGAATGCTTCCCCATGGCTTTAACAGCTCCACACCTCCAAGCTGATATTGTGATTCCTTGGTACTTGATAATAAAAACAATATACCTGAGGGTTACAAACCATGGTGGCTGTTAATGCAGCAGGGGCCAGTGGGCTGTGAGATCTTTTTGTGTTTGGTGATGACTTCAAACTCTGAGGTTCCTGAGCACCTCACTGAAAAAGATCATATCATCAGATGCTCTGTTTAAGGGGTATTCCACTGCAATTTGATGGTGTTGGGATGATGCTCATTTATTGCCAGGTTTCCCTTTGTAAACCTCCTCTATCTGACATCCTAAGCAAACTGTAGTATCTACTAACCTTCCCATCCAGAGTGGGATCGTAGAATCATAGAACAATTTGGGTAGAAGGGACCTTAAAGTTCATCCAGCTCCAACCCCCCTCCCATGGGCAGGGACACCTTTCCCTAGACCAGGCTGCCCAAAGCCCCATCCAGCCTGGCCTTGAACATTTCCAGGGATGGGGCAGCCACAGCTTCTCTGGGCAACCTGTGCCAGTGTCTGAGCACCATCACAGTAAATAATTTCTTCCTAATACCTAATCTAACCCTGCCTCTACTTTGAAGGTGCTTCCCCTTGTCCTATCACTACAGTTCCTGAAGAAGAGTCCTGCTCCATCTTCCCTGTAGCCCCCTTCAGACACTGGATGCTTGCTATGAGGTCTCAATGCAACCTTCTCTTCTCCAGGCTGAACAGCCCCAGCTCTCTCAGCCTGTCTTCACAGGAGAAGTGCTCCAATCCCCTCATCCACTTCATAGCCTCCTCTGGACTTGCTCCAACAGCTCCATGTCCTTCTTAAATCAGGGGCACAAGAACTGTGGGTCATATTCCAGATGGGCTTTCACTAGAGCAGAGGATCTGGAAGAGCATTCAAGAATGGTTGAAATCTTCCTCTGATACCATCTGGATCTTTACTGCTCACTGTATGTCAAAAGTGGCTTTTGAAAAACTATACATTGCAAATCAAAATTTCCACTGACTCCAGGAATCTTTGCTGAGTAAACGGCAGAAACTGCTTTGTTGTTGTAAGGCCAGTGGAAGGATCTTATGGAGGGTGCCGGGAAGCAGGGTGATAAAGCACCAAGTATGTTCTTTCCCTCAGTCACTAAATCCTCCCTGAGTGACTCATTCCATGTGAGTTTTGGGTTAGCCCAGAACAGTATTCCTCACAACAGCCAAAAGCAAATCACTCTAGAGAAATACGACAATACTTGGCTGTTGAGTATTCTCCTTGCTTCCAGGAACTTGTAGCTCAAGGACTTTCCAAGCTCTATGTGGCATAACCATCAACTGATTTCTCTTCCATGAACCTAACCGGTGTCTCCTTGACCCCAGATAAATTTTAAGCATCCATAACATCTTGGTATGAATAAAACTTAGTTCCTAAATATCTAGAACTAATCAATCCTTTAAGCAGCTTCATTGACTTCTGAACTCTCACAGCAGCACTTAATTTGACAATTAATTTAATTTACCACCTTCCAGTGCTAGTGTCTTTGCTCAAAGCACTGCACATGATTTTCCCATCACTTGAATTCTTCATTAAGTTCAATGCATGACATGAAACAACAATAGGCAAGAGGCTATAAAGGAAGATCACTGATACAGTGAGGGCTGAAAAAAATTGGATCAGAAGGGTTTAAAGATGAATTAAGGCAGGAATGGGCACAATACAGAAAGGAAGTGACTTAATTTACTCCACTTATTGATGTTGAGATGAAAAGTAAGAATACAGATATAAGAATACAGACAATCTGACTTCACAGATATAAGAAGTAAGAACATAGATAAAACTTCACAGTAAAAGCCACCTCTTTTCTTGACCCACAGAGTTTTAAACTCACAAATGTGTGATCACTTCAATTGAGATGAAATGTGGTTGATGCATACACACATGAAGCTTCAAGAATCCTTGGTGAATTAGTGGCGGTCACATTTTTAAGTGAAACATCAGTGCTTTCTGGTACTCTGTATTAAATCTAACAACCTCAGGGATTGCTCATTTACAGTAGGTAATGCCTTAGTGCCACATGAGCGTGCTGGATTTTCATGACCTTGAATCAGAGGTCGACTTGTGTATTCTGCTGTAGCAAGCTCGGCTTCTTTGCAGAAGGTAACATCTGGGCAAAAATTAGCAGAAATATCAGTTTCAATTAATATATTGTTTTAGACTCAACCCAAATGTTCACAGACAGAAATAGGCCTTAAGTGCTACGTGGGAATTCGCGTTCACAAAAATTCAGCAACTGAACAGACCTGAGCAGACGACCCACAGCTCATCTGTGAAATACTCAGCTTGGTGAAATAATTTGTTTAACTGTGACCCAAATAATGAAGTATACAGTGTTAGTTGTCAGTTAGTGCTGTACCACAGAGCAAGTAGAAGGTTATGCAAAACAAGGAGCTGCTTGTAAAGAAATAAGGAGAGTTCTAATCACTACGCCCCCCCCCCCCCATCTTTTTTAAGGTTTTAAATATAACTCTTGCTTTTCAAATCTTTTGGTGAACTCTATTACTAATGTTGGAAGGTGATGACTGTCAGCCAAGAACTACATTAGAGTCCATAATTGAATTTCAAGAGTTGTCAAGAGCAGGCTAATCAAATAGCTGCTACTAGAAGTGATATATTAAAGAAGGAAAAAAAAAAGGAAGTTCTCTTCTGGCAGGATGCAAAGTATGTTGTATAGTTTCCCTATGTCATTTCTAATAGTATGTTCAATTTTTCTGGGCTACATTTGTCTGACATTCTTCTCTTGTATAATAATGATTCATTATATACAATGTATTCAAGGACTGCAGCTCACCTCCCAGTGCCCAAAAATACGACTGCAGCTAGACATTTGCATTGTAAAACAAAAGCATAACACCAGGGTTTATGAAGGATCCTTTTATATTAGTTCCTTGACAGGAATGTGAGATTTTTTTCTTCTGAAGTAAAATACTGACCTCAAAATAATCTTAAAAATCTAGCACAGGAAACAATTAACAGCTCTTCCTTCCCTGTGCTTAGGTAATTTGACAATTTTAGGGAGAGATGGGGGGCACAATATTCCTTGGCAATTCAAGGAGGGTGAAGAACTGCACTCAGTCTACTGATCATTAAATCCATGGCCTGCAGTTTGGAAGTTTTAGCAGTGTTCAGGCTATGTGATGGGCTGCAGTCCAAAAATACAGAAATGAAAGCAGTGTCCCCAAACAGTGCTGAGTAAAATGGAGATGATGCTCCCTGAGCCCTCAGTTAAATGTACAGTGGTTGTTCATGACAGCAGGGAGTGCAACAGGAAGGCTGCCCTGAATTACTTTCTCCTGCCTGCTCTTGGGCAAGGCATTTATTTTCTCCTCACTGCTTTTATTCCCCTTTTGCAGGATGGGATAAACAAGAGTCCTAATTGCACCAGGACACTGTGGGAACAGACAGGACCAGGGAGTACCTTTGTTTCTACCTTTAGCTGCTGTCAAAGGAAATATGAGCACAGCTACATTTTTGGTTTCATACTTATTTACACTTTAACACCATGTAACACTCCTCATGGGCTGAATGGCATCGATTCTGTGCTGCTACTGTACAACCCAGAGAACAATAACAACGACAGTAACACCTGTGGGTTAGCAAAGTGTTTTATTATAGTAAAACATACCATACACAGAGGAGAACCCATGGTTATATCTGTCCCATCAAAGCAAAATACCTTTATAATATTTTCCATTGGCTTAAAAAGGAAATGCTAATAGAAGCAATTTCGTTATTAAAATATATAATGATTTCTATTTATTTGGTTCTGTATTAGGCAATTACTGGGATGTTGATATGGCTTAAATATATTAAAATTTTCCTGCTGGGGAGCTTGTCTTCATCTCTGGCTAGACCACACATGCAATGAGTTCAGGAATTTTTCTACATAACAGCAGGTATCAACCCACATGAGGTGTAAATTTGATATCTTTGACCAGAGTGCCTGGGTTGGGCAAGAAGAGGGAAAGTCTTGGATGCCTATTCTATCATGTTTTTCTTTTCCTGCATATTAAAATTTCTCCAGTATATTTTTTTCCTATTTTTTTTTCCTCTAAATAACGCCAAGTTTGCCCTCCCTTGTCTTAACCATCGCATGGTAAAGAACAGACCACTGTCTCATCACACAAACTCATTTTAGCTTAGTGGAATTAATCACCATAGCTGGTTCTTAAAGTTCTGGGAGAAGTGAAGGAATAGGAGAGAAAGAGTGACTCCAGAGAGCAGTTCAGAGTTCCTCCATTAACATACTTGCACTGAATCACCCCCTGGAGAAATCTCTCTACTAATTACAGTGGAAGCCCGGGAAGACCTGGCTGGAAAAAATTAGCCCTTGTGAATCTGGAGTTCACAGGAGTCCTACAGCATCCAAACCTCCCACACACTGCAACCTCCATCTATGTCTGGAGAGTGTTCTTAGCCACCCTCAGTCATCTGGTGGCTAAGATGAAATAATTTGTTTGAACAGAATTGAATTGAACAGAACATCTCTGTTCTCCCCAAGAGTCAGAGATGCATAGTGTGGTCCTCGCAGGCCTGAAGTTCTCTTACAAGTTGGCATTTATGCAACAATTAAGGCAGCAGATTGTCAGGCTTAGCTGGGATTTCAATGTTCCCCTGAAAGACAGAGGAACTGTTAAACTATATTTAGCAGTTCCTGTTAAAAATTACTGAAATACCAGTCAGGGAGGAAAAGGCTGCTACAAAAATGCCCTGGATAAAAGCAAAATGTCCTTTCCAGTGAGCTGAAATACATTATCTAAAAATGACAGGAACTGCATCCTATCCTGCCTCAAACCATTTGTTGGACATTATTCACAGTTGCCATGTGTACAACATCCTCACCATTTTCAACCAACTGGCTGAAACTGTAGTGTGTTGACAGTAAAACAGCAGTAGACAATCTGTAGTGCTACATCCTTGTCCACATTCCCTGTAAAACCCTGAAAATCCAAGGCAACATTGTATCGCACTGTTCTGAAAACTTCAGCCAGAGGTTCTGCTACTCAAACTTGCTGCTCTCTCTATCCTGGTACACAAATGAACACTGTGACAGCAGAAACACCTGGTCAATCCTTGCTGCTGTCACTTGAGCTCACTGGGAGTTGGGGCCAAGAGGGCATCATCACATTTTAAAAATATGTATGTTCAAAAAAGACTGGTATCCTGGTTGTTGACACATTCATTTTCCTGGATATACTGGAGAATGTCCACTTCATTCATCATCTGAATCCTGTTTTCCTTTTGCTTTGCCACTGAAGGTGAATTAGTGCTCCTGGGGGCAACTGCTGGCTTCTGAGGCAGTGGCGGCTTCGGTGGGACCTTAGGTTTGGGTTTGGAGGTAACTTCCAAGAGTTTCTCAAAATCATCTTCAACTCTGGAATGAAAAGAAAACATCAGTAGCATCCTGGGAATTTCTGAACTGCTTTTTGGTTTGTAAGAAAATGCAAAATAAATTTCTGATAAATTTCTCTCTCCATAGAAGTTCCCATAAGAACCATCTTTTTTATAACGTGGCTTTTCAGGTCACTATACAAGTTAATTTTACAGCATGTTTTCAAATGTCTAAATTAAAGGCAATTTGCGATTACTAAAACCACCAAACTTTATTTTAGTTTGGGAAACAAATGTTTTTGATTTGTGATAGGATGGTTTGCTTCCCCATAAATCTTCATGGAAAAATAAAATTTTCCACATTCAGCCCTGTTTCCTCTTCAAGCCCATCACCCAAAGCTGAGATTGAGCATCCCCATGATCAATCATGATAAACTGGATGATAAACTGGAAACACTAATGGATTTAAAAATTCTGTGTTCACATTTGGTTCTGGAAAACAACAAGTTTTGCAATCTGTGACCACATACAACTCTTTTTGGTGACAATTTCCCTCTGATTTCTACTGAAATAACCCAGAACACCTCAAACAGTTCAGGGTATTTTCTACCTACACTGCTTGACCTTATCAGAGATGCAGCAGGCTCTGTGTGCCCAACTCTGTTCCCACATGAGCTGTTAGAAGATTTTAAAAGAGCCCTTATCATAGATTGTCTTGTGACTCCAAGAGCTGTTGGCCTTTGGAAAGTCAAAACGTGGAGGAAAGAAAAAGGATGCTCTGCAGTGGCTCCACTCACTGGAACAGGATAAGGTAAGGAGTCTAAGAAAGATGCCTTTTTAGTTCCTTCTTCTCCAGGACCCATAGGTCCCTGGAGCATGAATGGATTGTTTCATGTAATGTGTTTTTTGGTTCTTCCAGTCATTTGCCTTTTGTAGTTAGAATCACAGAATATCCTGAGCTAGAAGGGACTCATCAGGATCATCAAGTCCAACTCCTGGCCGTGCACAGGACATCCCAAGAGTCACATCATGTGCCTGAGAGCTTTGTCCAAACACTTCTTGAGCTCTGTCAGGCTTGGTGCTGTGACCACATCCCTGGGGAGCCTGTTCCAATGCTCAGCCACCCTCTGGGTGAATAACTTCTTCCTAATATCCAGTTTATAACTTCCTCACTGCCAGGCAATGAGGCATCTTGGGGGGGGTTCCCAGACCCTTGTGAAACCACTGGGATAATTTCTGTTTCCTAAATGGGATAGTAATTCCTGCCTTTCTCTCTTTGTTCACCAGCAGCCTTAGGAGAGATACTGTAAATGCCTCTACCACACAGCAGTACAATTGGTGGGGCTTTCTGCAGACAGAAAGTAAAGCTGAGCTTATCCATAATTTGGGAAGCAACTGATAAGGCATCTGTCCAGGATTACTGGGAACATGGTCGAAGAACCAACCTCTTTACTCTCCATCCCCTGTGAATATTGTTTGAATGTTAAAACCATAGGTACTTCAAGAGCTACAGCCCCCTCAAGCTAAGGATCCCACTATTACTAAGATAAACTGCATGGATTCAAGGGATCCTTTTTTGTGTTCACCCACATTAAAAGCTGTGAGGAACTTACAACTGTACTGCCCAGGCTGAGACAAACTACACCCACCATGAACCAGCCATGAAGTCAATAAGGATTAGCCTAAATTTTCTGGTGTACAGACAGTCGGAACCCTTTAAGGTAAAACCATTCCTGAAGTCAGACACATCTTCTTGTGACTCCTAAAGGGAATCTAAAAACAATCACTTTTAACCAAGGCTACTCTTGTAAAATCAATAGTATGAACACTGATATCTAAAACTAGGGAACACCTGAACAGACCAAGTGATGGACAGGGCCATTCACTGCCCCAGAGTTTTGCACCCTGAACCCTACCTGTGGTATTCCAGCAGGCAGTGCCTCAAATTTCATCCTCTAAGTAACTCTGGAGATTATATTCTCTTTTATTTAAATAAGATTTCTGATGTCTTTTATTTTCCGTGATTCTTTGTGGGTGACATATCCTACTTAACTTACAAAACACACTCAATGTATTTCTGAATTCCTCATCTACAAAGAAATTAATTTCATTTAAGCCCAAGTCTTTCTGTTTGTTGCGAACTCTGATATCCAAGAGATATCACACCTGTGATCACATTGCCAAGACATGTTCTTGTTCTCTTTGCTGTGTAATAAACAAAACTTGTTAGGGCTGGTATTTCTGAAGCCTCCCTTCTTGGCATAAACAAATAGTGAGTGAATCAGTGTCCATGTCATAAAGTTTTGGTCTTAAATAACAGAAAACATAATAACCAGAGGAACAATGCACAATATACACAGAGACCATACAGAGGAAGCATGATTTTCAACTAGGTGCACTACCCAGAAAGGGCAGCAGTAAATCCAGCTCACTAACCTGGTATGATGGTACAACTTCCTGAATTCTCTACTCCAGTTTCTGTGCTAATCACAGCAACAAAACCACTCAGCACAGCCTTAGAAATACCCCCAAAAGATCAGTCCAGTAGGTTGTGGGGGTCTTTAGGGAGTGGGGTTTGGTGTTCTTCTTTTAAGCCAAAGATGCTGGAGGAGAAAGTCTGGAGGCTGATGATGTAATTGCCTTTTTCTGTCCTGGATTTTTTCAAGACCTTGGTTAGACAGAAGTCTCTTAGAGAGAACACAGCAGATAAAATGTGGTCTTTGTCTCAAAACCTGCTTTTCAGTGCTGCAGTGCTAGGCAAGCTGTTTGATCCATGGCTGTTTGATCATGTGAGACACAACTGTCTTTGCAAAACTAAAGAGGTAAAATGCAAAATGCCTCAGGCAGAGATAGAAGCAAGGACTTCTACTTCTTGAAAGCAAATGAATTGTTACAGTGCATAACTACCACCATATTTAACTGCAGGCCAGGAGGAGGAAGACGAAAATCAAGCAACTATTCTGAAACAAGATTAAAGGAAGAACCTTCCCACCCCATCTTTTTATAGAGAATCAGGCACAGAATCCATGTAATTAATCATTCTTTAATTAGTCTCTTTTTCTGTAAAAGAAAAGCAGCGCCACATTGTTTAAAATTCCTGCCATATTGTTGTGCTGATTCACAGACTCTATTGGTGGAAATTCTCTCTGACACAGAAAGCAATCAAAGCCCTTACTGAAGAAAGGCTGTCACAAAGCCCTTCAGGACTGCTGGCATGTGGACTTCCAGACAGTAAACGAGTTCTGACTTGGAGACAGATGCAGCTGCCACAAGGACATCAACACTTTGGATGCCATTTCTCTGGACTTTGTCCCATCTCTCTGGACCAGATCTTTGGGACAGGAATGACTGTCTGCATGTACAACATGATGGGGACAGTGACCTCTGCTTGCTGGGAATGCTTTAATGAGGAGAATCTGTAATCAAAGCAAGAGACAAAGACTCCCATAATTTGCTGAAGTATCCCAAAGTCTCACGCTTGAAGCTCAGTTGTGCAATTGCAGTTCTTGCAGAACAGACTTTCATCTTTCCCTATCTTATTATCTTTATTTTGTCTGGTGTTAATTCCAAGTACAAGACATACCTTAGTGAAGCCTTGGGGAGTGCTGTAATAGCACATCTACAACTTGGGAAAAGACTTGTGCCCAAAAATAGGCAGGAAACTTCAAAGTATCTGCTGCCCATCACACCTGCTATGGTCAGGAGGGACAGTGTGATGTCCAGCAAGGCCCAGGGAAAGATGCAGACCGGAGTTAACCCCAGGAATGCCAAGCACTGGGGGCCATGAAGGAGATATCTCTTCTCCTGCTTCAGCTTTCCCCTGCAATCCATTACAGGTAAATTCACAGCGGGCCAGGAAATACGTCTGGACACTGGCATGTGACAGTCTGTATTATTCAAATGCTACAAGAACCCCTGGCATGACTTTGGTCTGGGAGAGATTAGTCCTCCTCCACAAAACTCTCCAGCACAACTCGAAGCTGGCGTGGGACAGGGACCATTCCCCACAGGCAGCTGCACACAATCCCCTTGTTCTGCAGCTGCAGAGAGTCCAACTCCATGGATGCAGCCCGGTGGTGCTGCCTGGCCAAGTACCAGAGAAGAGGCTCAGTAGTGCAGGTACGTCCCACCAGGAGCCCTCTGAGGAAATGAGCCTGCTGGTTCCATCGCTCACCTGGGAAATCAGACAAGTCAATTTTTCCAGTCTGGAGAAGTTCAAATCTCTGTCTCCCGCCTCTCTAAAAAGTTCCCCAATCACCAGCTAAAGGCACAGCTGGGGCAGGGGAGAGCTGGCAGCTTTTACCCCTTGAGCTGATGATGTCTGTCAAAAATGCCAACAACCTGGGGTGAGATGGTTCAAATCTGGTGGTCTCAAGCCCAGCAAAAGCATCTCTTGCTACACTAGGATTCCAGGTCACCTCTCCACATTATTCTATAAAACCCATACCTATTCCTAGGGGTGGGGCAAGGATTAAGGTTTCCAGCCTGGCAAAAAGCTTTTTGTTTTGTTGGCAAGTTTACTTTACAGCTTTTCCAGTGCTTTTAAGTAGCATCCCAACACATCAGAGGATAGAAAAAAATAAATGCCTGAAAACCATCACAGAAGAATTTGTTTTTCTGTAACCTACTGCAGCCAAATCAAGGACCTTTCCCCACAGTTAGGTCACAGCAGGCAAGAGAAACTGCCCTGGAGTGGTCAGAAAATTTCTGACTCAGTTATTGCAACCTTCTCTTCCACCTGTACATTGCCCATATAACCTTCTCCCCAAAGGATCTACATTTAAACCCTTTGGGGTTTCTTAAAGCTTTTTTCCCAACTATAGCATTATTCTCATACTCTCGGGACAGTGAGCATTGGTGCTGGAGATGCTGCCCCACACGACTCCTGGATAGGTTGGAGATGTGTTACTCTCTGAATTCAGCATCTGCCAATGTCTGCTGAAAGAAGAACACAAAAACTTTTTCTGCTTCAAGGGTGGCAACCGTTCCTTGGCAAACCTGAAGCTGACAATCCTGCTCAAGAAGCTCTATGGACTGAATGGTGTTTGGAGTGCAGTTTCACAAACAGCCTCGGCCTTAAAAAGTATAATGCTCCTGAAAGGGCTATCAGTGTAATCCTGAGAAGGAACACACCAGATCTGCCATCACAGGGCAGAACTGGGACCCTGCTGCTGACACTTTTTTTCAGCACTGGAAAAAGACAAATGTTGTGCTGACAGCTGCTTCCTTCCATCTCAGCTCCCTATTCATTATCAAAGGTGAAGCTAATTAAATCTCTCCTAAAAGGCTGCTCAGACAGCTGTGGTAATTATTTCAGGCTAGGATGTGTGATAATTTATGTAATTCTGTGGGCCCACAGAGCTGCTGCAACATTCACAGGATCAATTCCAGCATTGGTTTTCCACAAAACCCTGATCCATCACATCAGGCAGGCATGATTGAGATTAATGAGGCAGAAGAGCGCATGCCTGCAGGCTGTGATCTCATTGGCATCATGGAGACACGGTGGGATGGCTCCTGGGACTGCAGTGTTGGAATGGAAGGGTACAGGCCAGGCAGGGGACGTGAGGAGGGACTGTCACCCTCTCTGCCAATGGCCAGCTGGAGTGCACAGAGCTCATCCATGAGCCTCAGATGAGGAGCCATCCAAGCACTCAGGGGTCAGGACTGAAGGAAAGGCAGGGACAGGTGACATTTTAGTGGGGGTCTGCTACCGCAACCCAACCAGGGAGAGTGAGTGGATAAGTCCCTCTACAGACAGAAGCAGCTTCATGTCCACAAACCTTGGTCCTCACGGAGGATTTCAACCACCCCAATATCTGTTGGAAGGAGGTTCCTGGAATGCATTGAGACCAATTTACTTCTCCAAGTGACAGAGGAGCCAACAAGGAGACATGCTAGGCTGGAACTTGTTCTCACCAACGATGAGGGGCTGGTGGGGAATGTAAAGCTCAAGGGCAGCTGGGCTGCAGTGACCATGAAATGGTGGAGTTTGAGTCTCCCGGGACAGTGAAGTGGGTGCTCAGCAAACTCACTACCCTGGGCTTCAAGAGAGCAGACTCTGGCCTCTTCAGGGATCTGCTTTGCAGAGTTCCATGGGATAAAGCCCATGAAATTTACAAATCAATTTGTTCTTCTCAGTGCTCAACACTTGTTAATGTAAAGCTGGTGATTCTATTTAAAACAGTAATTCTCATTTCATATGAGCAGGTATCCACAGAGAGCACAGTCTTCAGTTTGCAATGAGAATGCTTATCAGATTCTCTTCTCCCTCATGTTGCGACAAGCACAGCCCACACACATTTTGCAGACTCATTTGTCTCCCTAACAGCCTCTGCCTCATGAGTTACAGTCACTGCTGAGGATTCACTGCTGTGGTGCTACTGCTGCTACAACCACTCAGGTACCATAAAGATCACAAAGGGTTCGGTTGCTCCTGTCTTCTGCTCTGAACATTAACTTCCATCCCCCTTTGGAAGGAGGTTCTGCCCTCCTCTGCCTTAGGCAGCTCTCTCCTATCTCTGCCTATGATTCACAGTGAGTCAGACACTCCTGAGATCTACCACACACACGTGAGCAGACCCTGAGGTACATGTGAATGTTCACCACACCAGTGAAGAGCTCCCACATCTGCATTATTCAGCTACTCCACTGGAGTGCAGTGAACATGTTCAGGTTTCTGGACCTACCACAGACCTGCTGGTGCATCACAGCTCAGAACAGTCCTAGATCTTAACAAAATGTGTCCAGGTGGTAAACTTCCAGTATGATATAACTGACAAGGTGCAAGAGACCAAGATGTTTTCATTTCCCTCTTGTGGCATATCCAGCTCTAGCCCACTAAAGGAACGGGTTGCCACAGCTCCTATTTTGATCTGAAGGCTGGGGAGAGACTTCTTCAGTCCCCTTTGGGAAAGGAGAGTAATTGTCAACAGCTACAGGGCAAAGGCAAGACTTATTCTTAAGCCTCAAAATAAGCTCAAGCTCCCACGCCAGGGAGATTGCAGAGTTCAGCTTACGTTGAACATTTTCTTACCACAAAGGGTCACTGCCTGGAAAAGAGACTGTGGCACTGCCCTGCAAGAACATTCAACACCAGTTTGGTGGAAAGGGAAGGTGGGAGATGATTCAAATGCTGCCTCTACATTTAGGAGGCCTGACTGTTCTGCTGAGGTTTCCAGCTGCACAGAAAACAAAGTGCATTTTGCACAACCACTGGAGAAAGTTCAGCTATGGGATTTCAGGTGACTGCAGTGAATTTGCACAGAGGGGAGGTGAAGTTAGGTTAAAACAGCACTGCCACTCCTCCTCTTCTCTCCTTTACCCTCAACCACCTTGCATTGAGTTCACCAGCCCTCTATGATGTGCAGGTAACACCATGAACTGGGTTTACCAGGGGAATTTCAGAGGGTGTTAGGCACCTGAACAGGTCAACAGACCCTGACCCATCTGCCTATACCTCTTGCACAGCCAGGAGTTGCCTCTGGATTCCCATAGCAACTTTCCCATTGGACCACTGGCATGCTTTTCTGCTTCATTACATGTATTCATTTCCAATTGGATCTTGATGACTCAGCAGCTATTGAAAGCACTGAGACAAATCAGGAATAAATGAAAACTACTGGAATTTGAAAGAAATGAAATCTTTTCCCATGGGTTCCCATAAGCATCTGGGTGTGCTGCTGTTGTTGATGATCCCAAAGTGATCTGAAAGTATGGTCTATTGGTCTCAGAGCAGACTTCAGAGACCTTCCTCTGAACGTATATAATCCAAAAGACATTAACACCACAGATGGAGAAGTTCTCTCTAATGGATAAAACTGCAAGGACTGCACTGGAACAGGCCCTTCTCCTCTAGTCATATGAACATCCTGGATGAAGTGCTGTATGCTGAGATCACTAGCAGAGAAGAAAATATTGCAAGCACACGTGTGTTTGCTCCCAATGTAACACAGCATGAAACCAGGTCATGTCATGCCCCATCAGCTCCTATAAACATCAAGTGGGCTGTCAGGATGTAATGTAAGATGGCACCCAGCCCAATTTAACCTTTGCTTAAAGTAAGTCAGGTATTACTGCTGAGGTAGCCAGCACTTTTCCATGCACAGAAAGCAACAGCTGCAAAATTACCTGCTTCAGGAGAGGTTTGAAACCGCACACAGAGTGTCTCTCCTGGGTTTAGTGCCTGCTGTGGAAATCATACATCCTAACAGGAGCTGGTTGACACAAATTAGCACTGGAAGCAGGCTGGCCTCATCATTCAGATGCCAGCTTGAGACCCAGAAGGAATGAATTTGACTCATTACTGCAGCACAGATTCCCTGTGTCTCTCCAAGCATTGGTTCCCTGCTTGATCTCTTGAGGATTATCAGTGCAGGCAAACCAGCCCTGCGAGAGACGTCAGGGATAAAACTCATTATGTGCTGATGTGTGCCAGTGCTACACTATCAAGGGAGAAGCAATATATTATAACCTCCTGCAACTCTGAGCTCCAGCCCTCCTCTCCACTAGAGTAAAAATTAAATGCAAGGTGATAAAGAGTCCTTTACTGCTACAGAGGTGTGCACAGGATCCCTCCTGGAAGCATGATGAAGTCTGTGAGCCATCAGCAGAAAATCATTCCTCCTGTGGCAAGAGGCCCTGATTTCAGGTCCCTGAAGCTGAACTGCTCTTTATCTCTGGGCTTTGTTCCTCACTTTTCACAATGGAGGTCAGGTTCCCTGTGGATTGTTTCCAGAAAGCTGAAATGTCATATTAGAAAACAAGAACAAGATAGCACACTTTGGGCCTCCAAGACCCTTCCTTAGAATAATACCTTGCACCCTACCTTTCTCAAAGTGTTTTCCTAATTTCCTTTTTAATGTGTTTGATCTCCAAGCTCCATGACACACATCTTACATTTTACTTGTCAATACAAGTATTGATTCAGTTTGCACTCTGAGTATTTAAGCTTTGCCCCCAAATTCATCTCTTTCAAGATCTAAGTAACATCTCAGACCACATTCATACCACATGACAGATTTGAGATGAGTACCTCAGCAGTTCCTCAGTGTCCTCCTCAGGAGCCCTGCTCAGCACATACTTGCTGTGCTCACAGGCAGCTGGCAGCAGGAGTGAGTCACCCAGTCTCACCACCCCACCGAGGTCTGGGTCTTCAAATAACTTCAGATCTAGAAAGGGGAATCAGAAACTGCTGTAGTTAAATCATGCTATGTAACACAATGCCTACAGTAACACTAACTGGTAAATCTGGCTAGTTGGGTTGAAAAAAGAGGTCATGTAGAAAATCCTTTTTTTTCAAAGACATCCAGTCCACGAAACGCAGTGATACTCTGCACTATAAGGACTTGGTAAATCTGCTTTTTCCTTGCACTCAAAAGTAGGTCACATTACTCTTGTTAGTGTGGCATGAGTGACTGTGGCACAGCCAGCTCCCACAGACCTTAATATCCCAGTTCAGAATGTTTACAGAGAACAGCTATGGGAGCTACAGGTTTCATTTGTTCTCTCTGAATGGTTCTAGATGATTCTGCTGAGCTGAGGATTTGCCTTAATATTTCCAAGTCATTATTTAGCCTGTATACTATGCATCACTGTAATTTAAAGGTTCAGTTATACACATGCTTCAGATAAAACAATCTGTGCATATTCAAATATAGAACAGATTTACTCTCTTTCATCTTTCTTCTGGGACCAACTGATGAGAAATCTTTTTCTGGGCCAAAGAGTCCTTCATCTGGATCCACCTCCTCTTCAAAAATGGTTAATTTGGGCTTCTCTTCCTTGGCTGGAGGAGCAGGTGCCTTCTTTGCCTTTTTAGTTCTAAAACGTAAGAGAAAAGGAAGTCAGCTGCAACTCTTCATTTAACGAGCAAGATTTATGGCTAGAAAGTCTCATAAGCTGAAAATAGATGGTGGGAGGCTAGGAAAGGTTTAGACAAAGCTACACAGGCATCTGTTAATTGCTGACAGGAATGGGATCCTGAGCTGGAGGGACTGTTGGTCTGATAGTCTCTACCTGTACCCATGTTGTGTATTCTTACTATCTGTCAAGGAGCCCAATGGGAACGGGAAAAGCAGAGCTAACAATGCTGTGCTGTGCAAACTACTACTCAGAAACCTTTAAGCAGTTTTACTCTTCCCACACAGAAAGCTTAAAATAAGAAAGAAGAGCAGTTCCAGCAACGCTGTTCGAGACAGACAGAAAGGGATGGCTTGAAATATGAAGTGCAATATGAAATATTGGTCCATTGCACCAATCCCTTTGGACAAGTTTTTAAAAATCCCTTTGGCTCCATTTCCTTGCCAGTTCCTGCTGTTATTTATGATTGCTGCATACTCCTTTCACAAAGGTATCAGACACTCCCCTCATTTGCACATGGCTTAAGCAGGGAGAGTTGACTCCCCTTCCAAGAGCAGGGAGGAAAGCACCTGCCTCTTGCTCTCATACCCAGGACTCACATTCCATCAGCTGAAGCTACAAGGCAGCTCTCACAATAAGGCAGATTGAGTTATGAGGCAAACCAGATGGTATAGAAAAGAAAATTTAGAGGACAAACACCTTTGGGTGAAAAGTCCAGTTCAAACTAGGCTGAAAGAGAAGCAGTCCCTAGGACAGCGTGTCCTTCCAAAGCAATTGCCATATTTCAGAGGTCCTTACTCTCAGCAGCCCTGGCCCCGAAATTTCTAAGGAAGCCCCTCTGAGTGCCTCTTCCAATAGAAGATCTGATATTCTCCTCTGCAGAGAGCAGGTCAGGTTTCAGCCTAGAGCAAACCCAATTATCAGCACTTAACATGCCACAGTCATCAAAAACTAAGAACAAGGTCAAAAGATTACACACACATTCCAACTACATTAAAGAGTCTTGTAAAATCCTCTTCCAGTTGCAGCTGCACACAAAAGTGGAGTCCAGTGACTTCCAGTTATTTTCACAAGTTTATTATCAACAAACTGGAACCCAGATGATATTACCTTGCTACCACCACTTTGCAGCAAATGCAGCCTAAGAGCAAGGCCCAGGAAGTACTTAAATTTTGGTTTATTTAGAAATATACCCTATTTGATACACTAAAGGTATCTGTAGGTGTCAGCAACTAGTTTGCTGAACTATTTATGACAAAACCCTTCATTTTACAGCAGAAGAAACTTCAATGAATTTCTTTTTTTTTTTTTTTGGTATTCATATTCATTAGGGATCTGCCTTGAGAACTTCTGAATTTGAGCTACTTTTGAAAGCTCAGTTCCAAGGAACTGCTTCAAACTGAAGCATTTGTAGAAGACCCTTCTTCCAAAACCCATCAAAATCTAAAACTATAATATGTACAGGCTGCTTTCACCCAGGATTCTACAGAAACTCAAATTCACTGCTTTATTAGCTATAGTAAGGGATCTATCACTCAAATGAACCTAGATATTACAGGAAAAGGTAAAACAAACAACTAGAAAACCAGAAGAACAGTAGGACTGAGTCTTTCAGAGCTGACAAACTGATTAAAAAAATTAATTAGTAAACACAAATAAATCTGATCTACTAGGGAAGAGCAACCTTTATTTTCCTAATTCATGCCTCACAAAGTATTCTTTGAGAGGTGAATGACAATACAGGTGAGGATTTGCCAACATACAGAATGCCAAAAGTCTTTGACAAAATCCCTTGCCCATTCAGAGAGTTACAACAGCTCTCCTGATGCATAAGAGCCCACCATGGCACAGGTAATTACATACACGAGCCAGTACATTGCCAAGCACCAGGTCTCCATCCCAGTGAAGTCAGCAAGGAGTTTAATATTAGTTAGCTCAAGGATTTGCAGTAAACAATACCAGAATGGTGGGAAATACCAAAGAAAGGGAAGAGAATCATAAAAAGCATCACAAAGAACAGCATGTAAAATAAAATAATGGAACTGAAACGTCCTGGTAACAAGCCTCTGTGTAGTCTGGCCACCAAACCAGCCCTGCTTGGTGACACGGCCTCACTTTCTGTTTCACCAGAGGACTCCACTTGCAGCTCCAGGGCACACGGCCAGACCTGCTGGGCTTGACTGGTACTGGTATGGACAGGAGGAAGTTGTTTTTCTGCCTTCAAGTTGTTTCCCCTCGCTACCCTTCTAAGGAAGCCACTGCTGGACTGCCAAGTAATTCCATACAGGGACTCTGTTGAGGTCAGTCCCTAAGTGGGAAACAGGATTCCCACGGTTCTGAATTTAGCTGTGCCAGTCTAGACTGTGCACTGCTGAGCAGAGGTTAATCCATGAGAGAGGGGGGTGTGAGAAGTTTCAGAGCCTGTCTGAGGTTCTGCAGCTGGCCTGATTGTGCATCTGCCTGCCCACCCATCCCCTCTCTGTATATTGGTGCTACCTCCCCATCAGCAGGGCCCAGGGACACAGCTGGAGCCGAGCTGTGACACTCCAAGCTGGCAGCCACGCAGAGGAGAAGCTGCAAGAACAGCTAATTTGATGGCCATGATGTACCAGGGTGCAGTAAACTTGCGTAGGAATGCAGAGTCTCTGGGGAAGACAGAAACCAAGGAACACTGAGTCTTCCAAAGTATTACTGTACTCAAGCCCTGCACTTCATTAGCACCTTCTTCATACATCACGCTCACAACCTTGGCATCTGACATTTTGAAACTACCAGCATCCAGCTGGCAGAACATGTCCCATGTTATTGCTATTTCTTCATTTATGAAACAAGTGAACTTTTGGAACATCACTCAAGTGACTTTTAAAACCTTAACAAACACCAAACCAGCCCTAAAGATGACGTATCCTTTGTTCAGCAGACACTACTACCCAGTTGAGCCACTGCCATCCACACAGGGAGCATTGTGAGAATAGCTCAAATAACACTCCTGTCTCCTGCTCTGACTAAAAAGGAGCTAAACTGCCTCCTAAGTGACTGCACATAAAGACTGGCCTCCTGACACGGACCAAAATTGAATGATCAAAAATTAGAATCCACCTAGACAGGCTGCTGGAACACTGGAAAGCTGAGACTCCTGGCTCCCAAATGATCCTCAAATCACCCATGAAAATGTCAACAAAACCCTGTATGCAGACACTTTGAAACCTCACTCACGTTGTGAGCACAGTTCTCCTGTCACTGTTCACTGACACAATGTAGGTCATTCATTTGGCAGCCTCCAGGTCTCACCGGCACAGCAACACTGCACAAAAATGTTCTGGTCAGCTGTGGAAAACAGCAACGAGGATGGCTGAGATACTCCAAAGTCAGAAGATTTCCAGACCTGTGTGTGTGACAGCTGTTTGTGAAACATTGGAACTCTAGATCCACTGCTGGGTGACACTGGTTTAAATCACAGAGCGTGTGCTCCATACAGAGAGGAGTCCCTACCCCGTGCTCACTGCTGGGTTAAAACAGTGAGGGTTGTTATCGAGAGCAGGTGTAATCTCACCACACAGGCAAAAGTTTTCAGATGTTGTTATTCTGAAAATATGACCATCTATGTTTTATAGAAATAAAGTTATGCTCTGGAAAAGGAGTGTTACAGTAATATTAAAAAAGACTTATTCAGAATATACACACATATTGTAGATTATTCAGAATATACATACATTTTAGGTATTCATGGAATTTTACAAGGGAAGAGCTCACTAATATAAATGGACATCCCAACTCCCACAAATGTACATTCAGGCTCAAACAAAAGAGCTACAGCTAAAATAGCAGCAACATTAGCACATCTTCTTGAAAACCACGTCTGAAAAACAAAGATCCTATACACTAGTTCGTGCAGAAAACAAAATGTCATCTGCTGCTTTCTTTTCATTCAACAGTGCTCATTTTCCAGAGCTGCCTGATAACAACAGACAGGACAAAAGGGGTCATTCTCATCTGCTCTGGCCAAGGGATGCCCAATAGAAATTCAAAGCCCATCAGCTCACACAGCCTCACTCTGAAGCATTAAGCCACCACGACAAGTGCTGGCTGCAGGGATACCTTACCTCACACAGAAATCTTTTTCTTGTGGACATCACGCTAATTTACAGTATTTTAAATGGCTTTGGCATGTCCCGAAATAAGATGTGTAACTGATGGAATAAATCTCCAATCAGAAATCATTTGGAACAAGAGCACTCAGTTGCAGGCAAAGTTTCTCTGCTGGAGCTCCCAGATTAGGTCAGCCTTGGATTATTGTTCCAGCAGAGCAGCAGATGTAAAGCAAGCCTGAAGGAAGATTTTCAAGAATTCAGCTCCCATCCAGAGACCTGCTTTTGTAGAGAGATTTTTCTGAAGGGCTCAGAACTCAAGAGTACCTGTTCTTCCTAAACAAAGGCAAGCTGTATTTATAATCTGTCCTCAAGTTTTCTGATTATATCCTTCTCCAATGTAATTTGAAAGCAGATGAGAAGACCACAGATGGACAGCTTCTGTTTAGTACACAGCTCATTAGCAATAATCATAATACAGAAACATTTCCTAAAATCTTTTCAACTAAATAACTAATAAAGCACTCAGGCACCCACAAACCTGGCAAGGGAACTTGGGTTACAGAGTGGATTGCAAAGAAAGAAAATTAACACAAAGGAAGTTTCTTTATTATTTTCCTCTGATTTTCTAGCCTAACCAGAGTGTAAGAATTGCTGGAACAAGTTAAGGACAACAAAAGACAAGTTTCAAAACATAATCATGACTAAATTAAACCACAGTGGTCCAGAACAAGAGAAGCATGATAAAGTTGCCAATAATGATGTGTAAAAGCCAAAAATACTCACTAGTATTTTGGGTTTTGTCTGCAAAGCAGCAGATTGGTACTTCCAGGGTTTCTGACAACAGTGAAATTTTTCTTATCCTAATACTCATGTTAATGATGAACATTTCCAGATATGTAATACCAGATAACAGGCACTAAGGTGTTTTGGAAAAAACTGGACAGGCATTTTCTGCACCCTGGATGTAACTACTCAATGCATTTTAGAGCTCCAGGGATGTTACAGAGGGCTAAAAATAAAGCTATTTTAGAAATCAGAAAAGTTAAAAAAGTAGAACACAAGCATGGGCCAGTGAGCATTGCCTTGATATTCAGTAAAATTACAGAAAGGCAGCTAATCAGACATAATCAGTCAGTAATTAAAGGAGCATTCATTACTAAAACCTGTACAGGATCATGCCATTTTCTTTTCATGAACCTACAGCCTTGATTAATAATGGTATCTTATCCAAGGTGTGACATAGCAATCCTGAAAGTTCCCACTACCATTTTCTTCCAAAGCAGGAGTAGGACAATGGAAGTTTCTCTCCTCCAGGGCCTGCAGACAGTGATCTCAACTGCAGCCTTGCAGGAACCTGCTTCTCTGTAGAGATCCTGAGCCATCTCTGCATTAACTTGGACACTCAGATGCCTCAAGGAAGGGGGGATGAAACCACAGCACTCTTTTGGTAGGACGAGGAGGAGGCCATGTTATGTCTGTCAATGAATCAGTAAAAGAGCTACAAGGCAATCATGATGATGGCAGCATCATGGCTTGATGAATATCAGTTTTTATTATGCCCTTAGTTCTCTTTCTCTATTTGTATGTTTGGGAGGATTTGATTTCAAATTGATAAAAGGAGAGAAACATTGATTTTTGCTCTGCTTCCCTCTTCTGGTGCACCTTTTATTTTCCTTGTGTCCGGCCTTTAAAATTTCTGCCCAATTCCATCCTTTTCCCCCTTTTCATCCCTCCTTCTCTTTTCCCCAGTTTTCAGGACAGTATCAGACATTTTCTTGCTCCATCTCCAGAATCTGCAGTGTTGCCTTACCCTCTAGACTGACAATAAGGTCTCCTTGTCATCTTGAACTCCCTTCTTCACATCATGTACCTATTACTCTCCAGACCTCTGTTCTGGACTCTTCTGCTTTAACCCTAAAGATTATGATCACTGGTCAAATTAAGCTCTTGAAAAAGACCACAGGCAGTAACTGAAGGAGAAACAGGAAATTTCACTGGGAAAGTCGGAAAATGCAGATGAGAAAAGGTAAGAAAAAAAAAAAGGCTAGAACTAAGCAGCGGTAACAGTAGGCAAGTTAGCAAAGCAAGAGGAAGGGAAGAAGTTGAAGCTGATCACAAATGATAACCAGCTGTAATTGCTGACCCCTAAAAATAAACAACAACATTAACTAGTCAGTAAACAAAAGGCAATATTCAATAAAGAACTTAATGAAGTTTTAATTTTAGATTATTTAACCTTTACCTCCTCACAACAGAATGCTGTCCAGCCCCCTGGCCTCACACTGTGCTTCTCAGCGGGAGCCCGTTTCCACTTTGCTGCTGCCTCACCTGAATTCCCTCCTCGCCACATCCTAAAGCAAAATGGGTACAAGAGCCCAGACTGCAGACACAACTCCAATTTCTCTCTGTGAACAGAAAAGCTTCAAACAGGATAGAGGACATTCGCATAAAAAACATCTGGCCTCTCTAATCCCTGATGCTCCATACAAAACCCAGTCTGAAGGGTATCTTTCCTTTTCTTTGCCTGGTGCCTGCACAGACCAATGCCCAGTCTACAGAAATCTTCTAGCAAACTGTACATGATGTTCCAGTCCAAAACTCTGTCTGACATACCTGTCACACCACATCTAAAGAGCTTATGAAAAGCTTGAGAAGGGCCAGTTACCAAGGCAGTGAGCAGATTCCAGCAGCAGCCAAGCAGGATTTGCATCGACTCGAGGAGGGATGATGGGGCTGAGCCTGGTTCCCCACTGCCTTCCCTCCCTGACACCTTGCTGTTCACAGAGGTCACTTTTTCCTCTTGGTTGTGCCATGGGTAAAACAGACCTCTCACCACCACTCGAGAGATGGCTCCACAGGAACTACAAGTGAGAAGGACACAGTGAGACGTTTTCAGAGCTAAATGACACCGCTGTCACAGACACAGTGCTGTGCTCCGGCTGCCGCCTCTCCTGCTGGTCATGAGATCAAAACATCTTCCATTAAAAGAGAACACAGCTTTCCTGCCCACAGGTTCCTTGTGTTGGTTTTTTGAAGAGAAGATAAAATTGCTCTGGGTGAAATATTCCCTAGGCCATGGATATACCTATTGCATGAAGCAATTCCACTTGTGATGTTGCAAACACTGCTGGAGGTCAGACCGTAGGAACAGTCACACCAGGGAACATCCCAGACACAAACTCTCCCTCCTAAGCAAGACACTGAGCCTCTGCAGTGGTGGCTGCCTAGGGGCTGCTTTCTGCTGTAAGCAGAAAAATGGCTGACATAATTCTGCATGTTTTAAATTGGATTCCTGTTTATGATTTTACCACTAACTAGCCTGGTTTCTCAGCAGAGAAGCTTTTGCAAGGTCAGTAATTCCAGGGGCTGGGCACTGAGCTCAGTGTGCCAGCAGCTGGCTCTCAGGCTGGAAGGAGGTCTAACAGGGAAGCACCATGAGCCCTTTGGGGAGCACAAGCAGGCCTGGGCACTGAATCACTGGAACCTGCTAAGTGCCAGCAAGCCACAACACTTGACTGAAAGAAGAAGAAATGAGTAGTCTTCACAAGTGTTCTGTCTTATGCACGTGATCCAGCTCAGTGCTGGTGTTATTTGGCAGCCATGACAATATTCCAAAATCATAACAAAATTCACTTCCCTCCTACTGGCAAAAAAATCTCTGAGATCAGCCCAGCCAGAGTGACACTTGCTATTCCCACAGCACTCTTCAGAGCTGGCAGATGATCTCAGGCCTTCAGCTACCATCTCACATCCCCAGAGGATTATGACTTGACATGAGCAACAGGAGCCTGTAGATGCACACAACTGACTCCTTCCAGACCCCACTCCTTGCTCCTGATCAGCCACCTGATGATCTGCTCCTGCCCACTGGCTCCTTGGTGCTGGCTGCATTAAACACTGAATATTCCTGTGCTGCAAGAGGTGCTGCAGGGAAAATGGAGCAGGCAAAGAAATGCTGGGAAACATCTCAGGCTCTCATACCCTAGACAATGAAACCTCAGGCTTGTGTGGGGACAAAAAGCAACAAACCTAGTGCTCCATCAGCCCAAGGAGAACTCTTTTCAGGTTTAGCTACTGGTCACTCACCTGTGAGCTAACCTGATCCTTTGGGTCAGTCTGCTGACTCACAAATCCTAAATGCATTCAAAGAACATTAAAGCTCTACACTGCAAAGAATCTTGCACCACCTAGTAAGTTGGAGACGTGAGAAATTACCTGAGGTTTGGTAAGGAGGATCTTTGGTTGAATATACAGGGGGAACTTGTGTCACTAATCTGTGTCAGTAAGAGGGGCTACTGGAAAAGTGCTGAAATGATGCTGATGAAAGCAGGGGAGTAGCAATTACAAATAACTGCTCAATGTTTTAAGTTTTTACTCCCTGGTGTAAAGTTTTTACTCCCACTGTAAGCCACTCCTTTACAGTGGCTATGGCAATGTTGGAAGAAGAATGATGATTTCAGACAGAAAACACAGACCCAGGGTATTTCAGGATTTGGATGCATAAGCAGAAATGCTACAGCAGACCTTTCACATGCCACACAGCCAGGACAGAGAACAAACACCACAGTGTCAGTGTGGTTGTAAACATACAATACATGAAACATGTTGATTCACAGGGCTGACATGTTCTGTAGCTGAGCCCCTTCATGCTGCCCACCCAGCTTCTGGCCTCACTCCTGTCTCTGTTCATCTTCCTTTGCTCTTCCAAGAGGTGACAGTGGTAGCTGCTGTACTGGGTTTGCAGGGCAAGGTTTTGGTAGCAGGCAGGGGCTACAGGGGTGGCTTCGTGAGAAACTGCTGGAAGCTTCCCCATGTCTGACAGAGCCAAAGCCAGCCGGCTCCCAAGAAGGACCCCTCACTGGCCAAGGCTGAGCCCACCAGCCATGGTGTTAGTGCCTTTGATAGCATAGATAAGGGGGAAAAACTATTCTGCAACTGCAGCCAAGAGAGAATGAGAATATGAGAGAAACCATCCTGCAGATGCCCAGGGCAGCGACAAAGGCACAGAAGATGCTCCAGGTGCTGAAGCAGAGATTCCCCTGCAGCCCCTGGAGGATCCCAGCCTGGATCAGGGGGATGCCCTAAGGAGGCTGTGACCCTGTGGAGATCCCACACTGGAGCAGGCTCCTGGCAGGACCTGTGGCCCATGAAGAGAGCAGCACACACTGGCACAGGTTTGCTGGCAGGACTCGTGACCCCACAGGGGAAGAATGTGAGGAGTCCTTCCCCTGAGGAGAAAGAACAGCAGAGACAACATGATGAAGTGACCTCAGCCCCCACTCCCCATCCCCCTGCACTGCAGGCAGGTAGGTAGAGAAAATCAGGAGTGAAGTTGAGTCCAGGAAGAAGGGTGGGGTGGGAGGAAGGCGTTTTATAATTCAATTTTATTTCTCATTATCCTACTCTAATTTGACTGGTAATAAATTCAGTCCATTTCCCCAAGTGGAGCCTGTTTTGCCTGTGATGGTCACTGGTGAATGATCTCCCCCTGTCCTTATCTCAACCCACGAGCCTGTCATTGTAATTTCTCTCTGATGCCCAGCTGAGGAGAGCAGTGACAGAGTGGCTTTGGTGGGCAGCTGGTGTCCAGCCAGGGTCAACCTGCTACACCTGCCAGTGGTCTCTTGGAGGAAGGGAAAGGTTTTGAGGCTGCCTGCCTTCCCATGACTGGCAGAATTCCACAGCAGAGGTGCCATGAGCACAGGAAGCAGCACACACACCTACCCTGCTGAACAACAGGGCTGCTGCATGACTGTATCCATGCTTTAAAACACTTGGCCTTGGTATTCCCTTGTTCTGTGTGGTATTCTGGAATCAATGTTTATTCTGCATCTGATTTTAAGTTCTAAGTGCTTGAAATGACATGAGGATTGTGCTAGAGCTCTCCAAAGTCATAGCCTGAAGTGGTGCTAATGACATGCTCTGGCCACAGAACAAAGGTACGTGGGGGTGTTTGAAGGAGCAAAGGCTGGTGTGATACTCCAGAGACTTGTATATGGAGGGAAGCTCCATGTCCATGTCACCTTCTAGAAAGGGTTCTTGGGAGGGGTCCTGGGTGCCAGCCCCTTCCAGGAGGAAGTGACAAGCAGAGAGCAGCAAGGAGACTGCTGTCCTTTGCCATGTGGTCCATTTGGCTGTGGGGTTTAAGGACACACCTTTTAAGGCATCTTTCACAATATCTACCTGCAGCACACAACGGCACCATGACACCATCCCTCCTGTGAGCTGTGCTGTGCTGCCAGCAGCTGGAAAAGGACTGGCAGACCAAGGAAATTCCTCCATGAGGCTAAGGGATACAACAGGCTGGGTAACATCTCCAGCACCACCTCCCAAGGGCAATTAAATCAATTCTTACTGCCAACAAACCACAATGTTTGGATAGCCCCAAAGCACCTCACAAACTTTCAGAATTCACTCTCTCTGTACATCAGGACACGCCAGCACTGTTCCTTTACAGATCAGGAATGAAATGTGGTCCTGAAAACCAGAAGTGAGCTATCTGCAGCCTAAACAGGATGTCTTTGAAATGAAGAATTGAAACTAATTCTCCTGAGACTCCAGCACACAGTTCTGGACCATGTCCTTCTCCTTCCCATTCCAGCATCCTGCATTGTGTGGCACTGCCCTTGTCTCTTGGCAGCACCACTGAACAAATAAAAACAACTCCAGTGAGGTCAGGGTTTGGTGTAACAGCCTCCGAGGGAGGAAGTGGGTTATCCCTCAGGAGCCTCTTGAGAACGCATTTGCTTTTTTTCATATTACAGGAACAGTTGGGGCCATGGCTCTGTCACTCACAGCCAAGAGGAGAAAGATGGATGACTCAGGAATAAGTTTCCAGGACAAGTCTTTTACACACAACAACAGCCTATGCTGGCAGATAACCCATCACACAGATGAAAAATGAGATGCCTGTTGCAAACGGGTCTAGATAATGCTATAAGATGGTTTTGAGGGCATGACACCATGTTTTGTGTTTAATGATGCCATCAAGTATGCCTCAGATGCTATTACAGACAAAAGCCAATAAAGCAAGGAAGAGAGGAGCTTAGAAGTCTTCCATTCAAGCCACTCCAATCCATTTGTGTATCGTGACAAATAAGGAACAGTTATTACAGAAAATCGTGGTTCAGAGAGCAGACCTCAGAAAATGACCTAACTAGTGAAAATCAAAGCCAAGACCTTTTCCAAGCCACCTGATACACCACAGCTCACACCCACAGGGCTGAACTGTCACAGCCCAATAGAGGCAGGCTGCACCTATCCAGCCCCGGGCTAGCTCCTGAGCTGTGCCACCACCCAGCAGAGGAGCCCCAGCAGCCAGACCCATCCTTGCTGCAAAACGCCCCTGGGGGTTCATGGCCACGGAGCATCCTCAGGGACCAGGCATGCACTCAGCACTGCCTGCACCTCGTTACAGGGCCCCAACAGCTCCAATCCTGACTCCAAAAAATGCACCCTCCTCAGGCTGCCATGAGGGCAACAACAGGCCAACAACAGCAAATAAAAGTGGTGAGTGCTTGGGCTGGGATAATGGGGCACAGGAACTGCCTTGTGAGTTTTTAGCATGCTCCCCAGCATAAATTTGGTCCAGCCTAATTACTGCTTTCCCAAATGATGCCTGGACAGAGTTTAGGGATCAGTACAAGCTTAGGGCCCTTCCTGTTTTGGACAGGGGCAGCTCACTCTGGGGAGCGGAATGATTTAGCTGTTGGACAGAAGCTACTTTATTCTAGTTGGCAAAAACAACACTACAGTTCCTGTCTGCTTTTATTTACTGGTTTAGCCACAGTCAAACCACCTACCACAGCTGTGTACTTCACTGTCATAATAAATCTTACTCCCCCTGTGATCTGGACGTGACTGGGCATCTCAGGCAATATGGAAAGAAAGAGTTTGACTCTTACCCAAAAGGTACAGAAGGCAATGGAAAGTATTTCTTTTGCTTCAATGACAATGGTCATTAGCAACTATCTGAATACCACATTTCTGTGCAAAGGGAAACTTTTCCCCAGGTAGATCTATAAAATCAATTTTATTCCTTTTGCTAAAGGAATAATGAAGAAATCTAACTTTTAAGCACTGTGATATGACCCAAGAAATTCAAGTGCAGAATGAAGAGCTGCTGAGTCCCAAATGTGTCTGTCCTTAGGGTCATTCCTTTTTAACTGACACTTCAGATGAGTCCAGACTTGGCCAAATGCTGCAAGAGGCACTAGTAAGAGATGTGATCCCCAGGTGTGTTAATTAGTATCAGCCTATAGTTATATAGCTAAATCATGCATTTTTGGCAGAGTTTTACAGATTGCTTTCAAAAATGGTTTTCCAAAAGCTGATTCTTTGATCCTTTGAAATGAAGACAGAAATGTCTGTAGCAGGTCCATGGGGAAAATGGAACAATGGTTTTATTAAGTCTGCTGAATTAGGAACCTGACAGCATCAGATGAAAGGAAAAGCAAGTCTCCCATCTCAACCTAAACTGAGCACACAATCACCCCACAGCTTCTTCTACAGCCAGCAATTCTGTTTTATTCAGTGAACAGTAAAGCAATAGGGCAGCTCTGAATCCATCCCTCATTAGCAGTCTGTCTCATCTATGAGCAGTTCCCTGCATCTGTCGATTAAAGATTTCCCCTGCCTTGGTGAAAGGAGCAGGCTCATCGATGAGGTAATGCTTTTTTATTCTAATTAAGGACTTGAGTCATCCTATTATTGTAAAGTCCACGAAACAAAACACGTTTAAATCTGCCCAATTACATCATGTTCAATCCTCTTCCAAAGGAGAAGTAAAAAAAAGACACTTTTGATTCTGTGTAGTCATAAATTTATCCTGTAGACTCCCTAAAGGATCTCCTGCCTCCTCCTCCTCCTCCTGTCTCTGTTAAGTAAGGACTTGCTGGATCCGCCTGCAGAGCGGCTCAGGGCAGCTCCTGCACACACTCAGTGCTGCCCAGCTCTGCCACAAATGCCTGCACATCGCTGCCAAACACGAGGGGGAAACCAAAAGCCAAGAGTTCACTCAGAGGACTATGGAATTATTTGAAAGCTGGTGCCAGCTAGTGGCAATGGCCCTTCATTCCAGTTCCCTGATATTACTTGGCTCTACAGTTCTTCTGTATACAGAAAAGTGCACGTTAAGTTTTATCCCTTTAGTACATTGTAAACAATGAACCAGGTCTGTTAAAAATCCTGTGAAATCTTTCTTAAAAGCAGCCAATCTACTTCAGCAATCTGGTCAAATTCCAAGCTGGGTATTTGCATTTACATTGGTGCAACTCCCTCTGCATTTCCAGTTGAATTAAGTGTTCTTCACTTATGGTCTGATGCTGCAATGAAGTGGTGCATGAAGCAATTAAGTCCTTGCTGCATTTTACCCCAGGTGTAGTTACATTTGTGTTCTGCTTGAAAACACCACTGGATGGTACACACAGCTGTAACACTGCACAGACTAGAGAGCTATTTTCAGCCCTTTGGGCTTAAGATGATGGCATAAACACAAATTAACTATTTATAAAACCCATTAAAGTATATGCAGTGTTCTAATCAGAAAGAAAATGAAGCACATTAAAATAATTACTTAAACTCTTTCCCAAAGGATCATCATGTTCCAGCTGTGTATGTACTGGAATCACTCAAGCCAGCCATGACAGAAACTCATCACTGAATTTCAAGCCAGGCAACTGCTTAAAAACCTGAGGAAATAATGACTGCATAATCTCATGGGACCAAAAATCCAACATTAGACAGGGAAATATGAATGCAGATAAGGACAATGCTGGCACAGGGAGGACTCTCACAAGTTTTCCTTAGGTCAGGGAAATGACTATTTCCAAAATAAAACACAGAGGAGCCAACTTTAGAGCTGTGAGTTGTGTACCCACTCCAAACCTCTCTGACAGTGCAAGTTCCCTAGCTCTGATCCCACAGTACAGTTCTTTGTGACTGCCAGGAGCAGACATGGCAGCAATCACCTGTGCAGTGTGCTCTCCTGAAAGAGTGCTTATGGATAGAACATATATCAACTACAAGTCCAGGAGTGCCCAAAAATCTCAGTTTTCCTGAGTGTAATTCCATTCAGCTTGCCCTCCCAAAGAAAGGCCATGAGAGAACAGGGCCAAGTCCTTCACACATCCAGCTCGATTCCCCTGGCTGGCAAGTACAGGTAGGAAAGGGTCTCAGTTCCACCATGTGGAGCCACACAAGCCTTGGTAGAGTTATCCCAAAAGAACAGGTTTCTGCCACTCAGAAGACATAACACAGCAGGAATATGGATGATTCTGTGAGATCCAGAAGCTAAACATGGTTTCATTTTGCATTGTTTTCTTTCAATCAACCTCAGCCTGCCATTTGTGGGGGCACAGCAAGATTTTCAGTAAGGAAACATATTGGAGGCTGTTCTCAGGAGACAGGATTGGTGGCAGAAGAGAAAGGAAAGCCCAATGCATGGGAAAACACCACTCACAAAGCACCTATAAAACCAAAAAAAGTTCCAGAGAGACAAACTGCAGGGACTGAATTCGTGCAAGTAGAGCATCCCTGCCAACCTGCTTTACTCCCCAGCCATGCAGTTAAAACAATCCCAAGGAGAGGCTACAAGGTTGCCCCTAAAAAAGGTTGAGACCAGACAATTCATGAAAAGTAAGGCTTATCCTCTGACTGGGTAGGTAACACAGAATTTTTGCTCCCTTTCTTTCTTTCTCCTCTCTTTGATGGAGAAGAACACTATCCCAGACTATTATCCTTGATTTTCAGAAAAATTTCATCTGTCAGTAGAAGACCAACAGGGTTGTTTACTGGGACGTTGCGATTTGCCAATCTGACAGCAGCTGGATTGGAATTGCGACAAATTCTTGTGTCACTTGGCAAAGTGAAGGTCAAACATGCCTTGCAACCTAAGCTTGTGACTCAACAACTGACAGAAGATAAAGATCTGCCTGTTTAAATCTCTGGAGGCTTCACAGCTGTGAGCATGGATACACACACTGCTAGGAACACAAAGCCCTATTTTCTCATTCATTGTTTTGACTATCTGAATTTTATTAAAGAAAAAGTAACCTGTACCTTCTCTCTTCTTTCATGTTTTGACACCTTCACTCTCTCTCAGCTGACCAGGACAAACAGACAAATTGTTTTTATGCTCTGTATAAATCCTACTGGATTCAGAGGGGAAGGCAAACACGTACCTGGCTGCACCAAAAGGCAGCTGTGAATTTGTGAGTGGCTGAGGAGTAGGATGCCTGAGGAGTGGCAGGAATACAGCCCTGCCAGCCAAGGACCAGAAGGCACAGCAGCTGAAAGCACATTTTGACAAGTCTGCATCAGACCATCTGTCCAGCTGACAGCAGCTGTGCTACGACACCACTCCAGCCTGCAGAAATTCTCTTCCTTGGAGGGGAAAATCCATGAGCAAGTACACTGCCCTCACCTATTACAGCTCTGGGCACTCCATCAATAAAACCACTTGCAAAGATGCTAAATGCAGGATTCCCCTTAAGCTGATTTCTTCCTCTTCATCAGCCACTCTCAGCTGCCCAAGGTTTCTGGCAGAGGAAGCAAGATCACATGTTGCCACTCATTTCTTCCCCAAGGACAAAAAGCTGAGGCCATTCTAAGCTCTTCTGCCACGACAGGGAAGAGGAAAGGAAAAGGAGCATTGGGATCAACAGCTCAGAATTCAAATTCTAGCCTGGCTGCCATTAAGGGGCTGGGAAACACGAAGGTGTAGGATGCAACCCAGAAACAACTGCTGGCTTGTGTTCAGCTTACCTCCTCCTGCAGCCTGCCTGGCTCTGCAGGCTCTGGCAAGGCCAGGGCTGGCTCCTGGCTACTCATTCCCTGCCAATCTGCTGCTCCAAGCCATCACCCATTTCATCTGCAGCCAGGAAAAGGACCGAGTGCTTTAATAATCTCCTTACCAACTAAACCCAGCAATAGCAAACCTCTAGCACTGCAAGTGCTCGAGTTTGACCCCAGCAATGACCAGCTACAAGGATTAAAAAAACTTCTGGCAGAATGTGACCAAAAGGTCAGCCCTCACCAGTCCATCCCTTCCTAATTATTGTCAGGACTTAGCTGTATCTGTGTTTAAACACAACAGATGCAAAGCTTCCACCTACCCACGTGTCTATATTCCTCAGGAGAGGCAAAAATTTGGATGAGGAGAAGCCACGAGGGGAAATCCTCTGAAACAATAGTAAAGGCACAGAGTCGAGACAAACTCTCCAGAACCCACCAGGAGACAGAAGAACTCTTGCCTAGGGAATACTCACCTCTGTGCAGTTTGCCAGGAACAACCTAGGCCTGAGGAAATATATGCTGTCACTGAAAGATTTAGGGAGGCAAAGGAAAAAGGACGGAAGGGAGGAACTGTGTGTGCAGCCCTGCGAGGGCTGCAGGGAGCTGATGAAGACAGGAAAAGAAAGCACAGGAAAAGGTGGGTTCTCCCAAAGTGGTGAGCAAATATTACCTCAGAAGTTAATTGCAGCTGAAGAAATGCATTCACTGAAAGGGCTGCTGCATGTTTTAACCCATGAGGCAGCCACACCCCTTTTGCAGAATTGTTGCTGCTTTGTTCAGAGGAGCTGGTTTGCAGTCATTTTAATCAGCTGCTGTCTGAGATTTTTTGGAAGGAACTGAATACAAGTACTAAATTCAGTTGTTGCAACTCCAAAGTGGGAGAAGAGAGATGCTAAAGCTCTTGGCTTCAACATATAAACAGTAAAATTGTATTTCACCCACAGAGGAAGAAGACAAAACCCAATTCAGTTACTGTGATGTGTTTTTTAACTTGCTTTAAGATTAAGACTTAGAAATGTGAACTTGATCTGCTTGGATTAAGTAAAAAAATCCACAACTGGATGCCGGAGTTCCCCACAGAAAGCCAAGCCCTAGGGAACTTTGGGGGCAGAGTGGAGCAAAGAGGGCAGCAGGCAGAAAACTCTGTGGGTAGAGGAACATAGGGCCACACTGGTTTTTTTAGTAATTCCTTTAGTAATTCCACAGCCTGGGCCTGAGCACAGGAGCTCAGTTGAACAATTCAAGGTGTTAGAACAGTCCCTGGTACCCCATGGCATGGGACAACCTGCCTTCTTTCCAAACCATTCCAATCTCAGCCCAGGAGGCAGCACAGGTCAGCAGCCACTTCCAGTGGGCACTCTGGACACAGCCAGCCTCTCTGAGAGGACAGCAGGATGTCATGGTACAGCCATGGCCAGGCACTGCCCAGTCAGCCCCGGCCAAGGCACCCTGGCACAGCCAAGCTGGCTGAGCACTGCTGATCCCTGCTTCACACAGCTCCCCTCACTCCCTGTCAACCCTCCCTCAAACCACTGGCAAATCACACCTTTTTCCACTGCAGTATTTTCAGCAGTACCATCAAGACTGCCCTAGTGCAGGACAATAGCTCATCCAACTTGTGTTTCTCTTCCACACCTTGCCCTTCAGAGGATTAGCCTCTTTCAGATCCTTTGCTCTTGTTTCCTTCATTCCTAAAGGCATTCCAGTAGGAGAATTCCCTGCAATTGAGACTAGCCACACAGTACTGTATGAGGGAAATTCTTTAAAACATTGTTAAAAGATACTGCACCTCGAAAAACCCAGATGCCAAAGCACCATGGTAGCCTACTAAGGCTTTAAAAATATGCATCTGCAAATGTTGAGCTCTATGGATTTAAAGAAGAGTGATAAAGAGCAGTGACAAGGCTAAGTCAATATACCTAATATTGTCCCTACAATGAGGAGTTAAATATGTATCTGATTTCCTACTTACAAGGGAATTAAAACATTTTAATAAAGGAATATTATAATGATTGTGGTCTAAGACAAAAAAAATGAAAAAATCCCAAACCCAAGAGATGCTAACTTTACAAAAAAGCTATGAGAGCCTTACAGTGACTTACAAGTCATTGTATAATTACAGTGCTAAGAAAAATGAAATAGAGCTAAAAGTGTGCCACTGCTACAAAAGTGAGTATACTATAATTCCTTCCCTTATGCATAGCTGATATCAAAGGATTGTCTTACTCTGTATTAGGAGTGATTTTTTTTACAGGACCTGTATATTCTGTCCAAAGCTGAAAAGATTTCTGCAAATGTCCAGGAAAACTTGCAGAGTAATTGGTAACAATACACTGGAATTCCAATACTCCAAACTATCAAGAAAGGTAGAGGGTGAAGAAAACATATTTCAATGAATTTCAACACTGCATCCCACAAATATAACTTAATTTTGAGTACCTTTTATTTTAGGAAGAACCAGGCTTCTGGGGTAAAAAGATATAAAGGAGGAGGGGTGTTAAAAGATGAAAACTTAATCAGAAATATGTATTGTTTTTGACATGTCCCTGATTTGGACAGCAAAACCCTCAGTCCTTCTGTTGTTAAGAATCCCAGAATCACCCTGCTAACACAGAGAAAAAGCTTTGAGGTGTAAGAACCACACAACAGAGAAACACAAAGTTTGTAGATCATGATGATCATTCACAACAGATGAAGAGCTGAACTGGCAAGTGAGTTTGCCCACCTGACATCAAAGAGCAACTCAGCCTCAGCCTTGAATGCCGGGCAGAGAATCAGCACCACTGGGATGTCTCTTCCAGGCAAAAGGAACCAGGCCATTATGAGCTTCCACCTGGGTGATCACCAGCAATACAAAACCAGAAAAAAACTGGCCCTAGTTTAGCATTTTACTCCTAAGGCCAGATATTTAACTGGATACTGGGTGGTTCAGCAGCACAGCAGAAGTGCTGGGCCAAATCCAATTCAAAACCTTCTGGCCCAGGAGGAGAAGTTGTTACCAAATGAAGCGTGCTGACAGCATATGGAGGCCTGTGCTACTGGAGCAGTTTCATCCTCATCCAGAAAGCAAAAAACCTGTAAGATTCTGCCAAACACATGATTCAATTTAGGTCGGAGCTCTGCTGCTCAAAGCACTCTGGCCACCACTACTGTTCGAAATGGACTGGCTTGTTTCAGTGCTGACTCTACATCTTTTCAAAGGTTTTCCAGAGAGGAAAGGAGCATGGATTTTTTTTTCATTTTTAACCTGAATTTACTAGGCACTAGGGGAAAATTTACTACTAAACACATTTATCCATCTGCATCATCTCCTGTTTATTCACTCCCCACCCCAAAGTAACTTCAAGCACATCTGAAGCACTAAAGCTGTGGGGCTGCAGCTCCCTGTTCAAAGCATGTAAGCACCAAACATTTTAACAGGCATAGAAGACACCCTAAAATGGTCCCCCAAGAACTGACCATCCACTGACCACTAAGCTCCTGCCCTTGGCCTCTCACCTAGACACCTCTTACTAGATGGCACAGAGCTGGGATACAGTGCTGATGTCCAATCTGATCTCCATTGATGCAAGATGGAAATAACTTTCATGGAAGCAGGATGAGTTACAGGAGAACAGAGACAATGTAAAATCCAACTCAGAATTCTCATCTCCACTTGCATGTTTCTGCCACAACACTGCACATGTGAGAGTCACAAAAATAACAATAAATAGACATGGAGATTTATAGATAGCCAGCCACTGCTTTAGAGTGAAAAACATCTGACTGCATAACATGTCACGCTACAGCTTTGTCCCAGTGAAGACCATACTTCTTATATAAATGAAGTTATTTTGATTCAGTAAGAATTCTGTGCTTGGAAGGAATGGAAGCAATAAATTAAATGAGGATTAAATACCAGATCTTGTCATCCTTCAATGCATTAGAAGACCAAAATAATCAAGATTTTCAAATGCTATGTCAAACTGTGCAGAGTAGAAAAGCAAACTTCTTGTTTGTTTTGGCATAGCAAGCTCTTTACAGCTTCTATTTGTTGCAAGTTGGAAAATATAGCATTGCATTTGCTAACCCAATAGATCATTTTCCTATCCAAAAAAGGACAGCTGCTTTTGTAAACATACAAACTAAGGACCTTTTTGTGGGAAGTATTGCTTTATCCAACTTCTCATTGTAAATAGTTATTTAAATTTTTAAACTCTCCTTCAACAAAAGAATAATTTTGATGCTGAGTAATTCAGCATGTTCTGTCAAAAGAGTAATATTCAATGTTTTCTGGTGATATTTAAAGGATTAAATACTTCAAGTAAAAAGAGACAATATCTGGACATCTCTAATTAAATAAGATTGTAACATCTACAATTAAATATGATTATAATAACAGGAGCAAAGTCCAAACAGTGCTTTCAGTATTAATCATCTTATTTGACCAACCTCAGTGTAGGAGACTCCAGCTTAGAGCCTAGATTGAATGATCCCCTGGAAGTGATTTAATGTCATTGGCAAACACCAAGAGAGGGGTCTGGCTTGTTACTGTCAGTTACTACCTGTTGCTATGAAGAAGCATTTTGAAAGCACAGTCCAGAGCCAAGACAAAGAACATTCAGTACTGGCCGGTGACTGTGGGTGGCTGAAACCATCCAGTTGGGTCAGTCAGTGCTTACTGAAGATCAAGAATAGCTAAGCCTTCTCTACTTGGACTATATCTAAATCCTGAGACACCCTAAAAAGCAGCCGATACTCATCATCCCAGGCACTGAAAAACTAAATTTTCTTCCCCACTTCAGTAGTTAGAAATGAGTTTGGAATTCAGTGAGAAATTCCATCTTGAAGTGAAGAAAGTAACCATCTGAAAATTACTGGACAGGCGAACAAACCCAGATACTAATATCAGGAAGCTTTGATTCAATTACTATTTTTCAAGCTGTTATTGCTTATGCCTTAGTGGCATTTAGCACGTGACACCTTCAGACAAAGGAAAAAGGAAAGAAAAGCCACAAATGAGCTCAAAAGCAGATCCAGACACCATAAACAGAGTGTCCAATGTACTCCAGAACAGCACATCCAGTGGATGCTGGAGGGTTGATGCATTGTGGTAGAACCCTGCAGTGCCCAGCAAAGAACCTTCTGTGGCTGGGACTGTTATAAAGGCATTCACGGTGTCCTGAGAAATGCACTGAAAAGGCACCACAAAGTTTCTTCCCTCTACCAAGGCACCTCATTCACGAACTGAAGAGGCCTATCCTCCTCTGTGATATGTAGCTGAAAGTGGTCAATGTAATACGAGGCTGGGATGAGGGGACAGTGACATACAACAGCCTTATTTAGAAAAGCTAAAATCTAAATACCTAATTTATAGGATTCTAGACATACCTGATTATACCAAGAGGGTCTAAAATTTCCTCTTCTTCCTCATCTCCCTCTTCTTTATTCTCCCCCTTTTTGACATTTTCCACTGATAAAAGCTGTGATATTAAATCAGGTGTCTTCTCCTCTTTGAAAAAGTCCAACGCCTCATTTTCTTCGTCTTCTTTCTCCCTGTCATCAGGCATGTTTTTACCCTTGAAGTCAATGGCACTGGAAGATTTTGTTCCTGCAAAACACAGTAATGGAGGCAAAACTGAACACACAGGATAACAACTACAGGCTTTTTTATACCTTGCACCTGTTCCTGACCGTTTTGTTTGAGGAATGAAGGCCATGATCAGCTTTTGTGAAACTCTTTCAAAACACTCCCACTCTTCCCTTAATTCACTATGTATCATTATGTGTCTGCTCTGTTTACTGATTTCAAGTAGTTAAGTAGAGAAAGATAGAGGAAATGAACTTTATCTGAGACATAGCAGCACATGGCAAATCTGCGTATTTATGTTCCTTCTACAGTCAACAGAAACAATAGAATTTCCACGTGGTGATTCATCCCGTCCAAATAAAGTCGTGTGAGAAGTTTCTCTCTGAAGTGTCTATTTCTCTTCACTGGCTACAGAGAGACTGTAAACACCCTGCTTAGATGTAGGTAGCTAACTTTCACATAGCTAGTTGAGATAAAACCCGCTTTTGATACTCTTTAATTAACTTGGGCTAAAATTAGAGCATTGGACAGCATGGTTCTACAGCAGCTCTTCAGTTTACACTGAAAAATGAAGACTGAAGTTCTAACACCCAAGCTGCATCCAACTCAGCAAACTCAGCCAACTGAAACTTGAAACTAAGTCTTCTCACCATATTTGTTACATGGAAAGGCCAAGAGAAGGAGGAGAAAATGGTTCCTTGCTGTCGAGTTTCCGGACATCCAGGGAAGCAAATTAAAATAATGAGACTAGCTAAAAATAAGGCTACTGAAAACTGTCATGGATAAAATTCATGGCTACACCATTTTGATTATTGAAGTAACACAGTATGGGAGACTCATCTCAGCTTTTCTGCATCTGTCAAATCAGGGTGAGGCTTACGTTATTCTAAGGCAAATTTCGATGAACAGGTCACATAACTTGCACCCAATCTGCTCAGAGAATGCAGTCCAGCCTAGTTTAGCTGCAGACATGTGCACCATGGTTAGGCTAACCAGCATGCAAGGCTCAATCAACGTGAATTCTGAATTCTCCGTGCAAGGAGTCTGCTCTCAAGAGAACAGTGCCAGGGAAGAACAACCCAAACCAAAAACCAAACAAAAACCACTTGAAAACCTTACTACCTGCATCTTGCCAGGCATTAAGCAGCTTTGCACCCTTTAAGAAGCTGCCAAATTCACAGAACTGATCTGGCCACACTTGACACTTCTGCAAAATGGGCTGTTCACACTTGTTAGCACCTTGCAACTTCACTTCCTTAAAACTAACCCTCCACTAAGAATCCTGCACAGCACCAGGCTGGAGTATTCCCTGCTCAGCAGCTCTCAGCTGAATTAAAAGCAGGGAACTCATATGTTCCATTCATTCAGTAACTCCCTGCTACACCCAAGGGACATAAGAAAGGAGCTATAGGAATCACCAGAAAAGACAACAAGAGCTGGACATAAGGAAAACTAAGCAAAAAATAATTTCAAAATAAATTAAAAAGAAAAAAAAAAGCTGGCCAGAGGATGCGTTTAACTAATAAAGAATCTGTCTTCTATTTAATTCTTTCTCAGGGTCAATAATTTGCAGGACAAACAGACAAAACATGGTGGAGTTGCTCACTAAGGGAGACCCTGCACTATCCCTTTAGGGTCCATCTGCCCACTGACAACATATGACTATTTAGCCTTCTAAACTTACATGTTCTGAAACACAGCAGGAAATCAGAGGATAGCACAATGCTTGCTTTGGAGGTATTTATCAACAGCTCTGAATGAGGCATGTGTCCACTGAGAGGAGGGAGAAACACTAACAAACATGACTGTGCAGCACTGTAAATGCACACGAGGATATTTTCAGTGATAGCCTTTATCCTGACATTCTCTAGTTTTTGGCTGCCCAAGTCAACACTTCCATAAAGCACATTCATGGCAGAGGGGACACTTATGTCTCTTAGTTACCTAAAAATTCCAGTAATTCAGGGCTTGTTGCTAGATCCTCATCTTTGGAGATGAATTTCATGATATCATTGAACATAGCTCTTCGTTCAGAGATGTCAGATTCCCCCACAAAGAGAACTTTTCTAGGCAGGGGTGGTAGAGAAGCCTGTGGATGTCGTGCTGCCAGTCTCTGGTAGAGCTCTTCGATCTCGCTGTACTTCTTGGAAACCTGCAATGAAAATGTGTTGCCTGGGTTCATTTCTTTACAGGAGAGACAGGAGCAGCCAAGCAGCAGTTTAAATGCTGTGAAACAGTAACTATGGAAGTGGAAAACCATGTATTAGCAAGGAGTTTTACATATGGCCTAGCAAAAGCCAGTTATGTATCCAGTGAATCCTCAAGCATTGTTGCTGGTCTTATAATTCTGTTATTAAAATCCACTGCTTAATGGAATTAAAGTTCATTGCCAGAATCCATTTGTCTGACTCATCAGCTAATGAAATACTGGTAAGGTCACGGTCCCAGATACTTTTTGACAGCAGGAATCCTTGGCCACTAAAGTGATGCTCAGTCCTGAGACAGGAGGGAAGAAAAGCCCTGCCTGGTAGGTAAATGGTGGAGAAAGCTGCCTACATCTTTGCACCCTTGTCCCATTCCCCACTCCTGGTGGCTTCAGTGCCCTTTGCTTGCTTAGGCCTAAAAAATGGTCACGTTTGCTGCCCTGCAGAGCACATAACACAAAAACCTAAGGGCAAAGACCTCAGCTGACCCCTGACTATTCAGTTCATCCATAAGAAAATAAAAATCAACAATTTGGCCATGGCCTAAAAGGTTCTCATACAGGGAGAAGACGCCAACAGTAAATGGAGTCATTCCTTCTGAGGACAAAGACAGGAAGCCTGAGGAGAAATAAAGCTCGAGATATTACAAGGAAAGTAATAGCTTATGGGAATGTTGGTTAGAAAAGGTGTGGCTTCTATGCCACATTAAGTATTGAATTCAGTAGCTTAAACAAATACACAAAACCCACACACAAACAAAACACTCTCCCCAAGTGATGTTACAGATGGAATGAGGGTGCCTTCCTGTTCTGTGGTGTTATACAGATAATATATTTATCAAAGTCCTCCATGGCCTCATAATCTACCAATGTGTTTCAATTAATACGGAGATTAAAAAAACAACCCAAAAAATAGTGCTAGTGGAGTGCATATGACACAGATACTCTTTTAGGGTCCAGCTCTTATCCTCCTGTAGTACATGTTGCTAATCCTAATTAACACTGCAATATGTGCAGTATTGCACATACTGAGATGGATATAAAGATGGAGAGACTCAAGCACCATATCTTGGAATGACGAAATGCAGAGTTCTCCCACCAACACAGTGATAAAAGAAAGTCAACCTAAGAAAAAAAAAAACCACGGAAGGGAAATGAGTTATAGATCAATGCAGAATCCCTACACTGAATCTATACAAGCAAACTAAACAGCATCAGGTATATTCCCAGGCACTGGAACCTGAGAGCATCTCCTGGAAACCTCACTTACAGTGTCTACTGGAACCTGACAATGTCTGGCACAGTTCCTACCCTCTGGGCAGCTATCATACCCTCAGGTAACTCTTCAGCACAAGATTTGGCCCTGTGGAGAGACCCCTCAGCATCCAGTTTGGGTACTGATGCACACTGCAGATGGTAAGAAATCAGACTGTGTGAGCTGCCCTCCAGGCCAGGGAGCAGGCCCTGACAACAACAGGCACACCTCGACCAGTTCACTGATTCAGACATGGGCACAAAGAGCAATAACCACCTCAGTTTTCATGCTTCCCTGCCTTTCGCAGGAATTATCAACCTAGCCAGATGATTTAGAAAAGCATTTGCATTTCAGCTGTACCATATTCTCTGTGGGTTCAGTGTCCAGTCACAAAAGGCAAGCAGCTCTGTAACAAAGATCTGAAGCACAACACCCAACCTGAGTCAACAGGGGAATGAAAACCAAGAATTTTAGACTTGTCTTGTGAAAGCAACAAAAGTAAGTGTGAGTAACACCATGCTCTACATGTGGGACCTGAAATGCCATTCAGCAACCACGCACTAAAGTGAGGGCAATAGAGATGTTCCAGAATACAATAATCTTCCCTTTGAAAGATCCCCCAAAAGAGAGGGGAAAGCAATTCCAGAGTTTCTGAATTGCTGTACATTTCTAGTTTTCTAGGTCCCAGCAGCACTCTGAACAGGGTATGATGCCTGAGCCTCTCCCAACAATACTATGTAAGCTCAAATGTAGGGGCAGTAAGGAATTCACTGGTGCTCTTTCAAAAGAATAAACACCCAGAAAAACACCCTCCACCCAGGAAAAAAAAATTAAGTCTGATTTGTGAAAAACATTTAACATCTAATTAATTTCAAGAATAACTACCAAATTAATTTCTGAAAGCATTACAAGACAGCAGCCAATCAAGATTATGCCAAAACAGTTTTTTAAAATACTCTAACATTGAATGGAGATACACAAACTTATTTCTTTCCCCACTTAATTTTCATTCCTCCTCTATCAAAGTCTGTACATTATTCATAAATCTCAATTTATGGCTAATTACACCACTGAACCCAAAGCAAATGCACACCCTCGCATCCCGTCGCTAATTGCGCCTTTGTGGATCTGCGTGGGCTCTGAACAACAACGCCGGGAACGCACGGGCGACGCGGAATACCAAGTGTGCCGGCACTGTCTCCGGAGCATACCGATGTGCTTCCAAAGCCTGCCGAGCAGGACAGTATCCAGCAGTGCCGGGCTGCCCTCTGCCGGAACACCCCGCGGCACCAGGGAGCTGTCACACCTCCAGCCAACACCATTCCCCGCCTCCCTCAGCCCAAAGCTGGCCCCTGCAAGCCCCTGCCAGCTGGGGCTCCTCGCTGCTGGCCCTGTGCCTCAAGCCCTGGCAGGCACGGGCTCCTCGACACCCTCGCTCAGCTCTGCTGCCAGATTCACCTTGGGTTTGGTGCTGGAAATTCAGTGGTAAGGCTGGCTGAGCCCAACAGCCCCAGACTGGTGCACTGAGAATCACCGAATGGTTTGGGTTGGAAGGGACCTTAAAGATCATCCAGTTCCATTGGCAGGGACACCTTCCACTAGACCAGGCTGCCCAAAGCCCCCTCCAACCTGGCCTTGAACAGTTCCAGGGATGGGGCAGCCACAGCTTCTCTGGGCAACCTGTGCCAGCGCCTCACCACTCTCACGGTAATGAATTTTTTCCTTACATCTAATCTAAACCTTCTCTTTTTCAGCTTAAGGTCATTCCCCCTCTTCCTGTCACTCTGGGCCCTTGTAACCAGTCCTTCTCCTGCTTTCCTGCAGCCCCTTTAGGTACTGGAAGGGGCTCCAATGTCACCCTGGACCCTTCTCCAGGCTGAACAGTCCCAGCTCTCTCAGTCTCCTCTCAGGAGAGGTGTCCCAGCCCTATGCACACTTTTGTACCCTTGCTCTGGATCTGCTCCAACAGGTCCCTGTCGTTCTTGTACTTGGGACGCCAGAGCTGGATGCAGCAGCACAGAGGCCTTACACAAGTGCCAGGCAGGTTCCACAGAGTGCATTTTCTCAGGTCAAATCCCAGACATCACGCAGAGCATTCTCACACCTTTCCAGTCACAAAGCACTGCTCTGTCATGACAATTTTGGACGCTTTCAATTCGACATCCTCTGTCAATTTTCCAGGAGAAAAGTGTATCAGCATGTAACAAAATTAAATCTTGCTTTTCCTGGTTTTCACTTACAGCCCTTTGAAAATCCTTGATGGATTCTATGGCCCAAAGTATCAGAATAAAAAATAAGCACTGCTCTAAACCACATTTAATCAATTCTATTAAGTAAACAAACTTCCATTTGATTAATATTCAAATACTTTTCTTCTGCTGCCTGTAATTCCTCCAGGTCTTGATCCTGCAGTTATCCTCTCCCCCTCCATGCCTCTAACTGAACTCTGTGAACACTGTGGAGCTAAACCCCCTCCACCTGTACATCAGCCTGAGTGCACACACTTCAAGGAGTTCTGTCAAGTCACAATATCAAAGGCTCAATCTGCTTGACTTCAAAAGAGTTAATCATGCAAATACAGCAAAGCATGTGCACATTTGCCAGGTCAAGACCTTATTTGCCTGTAACAATTAACATCCAACACAGAACTTAAAAGAGAGACAGGGATGGGTTGAATATTTTTCTTTGCACTGGGAACAAACAAATAAGTTGAATGTGATCAAGTAGAGCTAGAAGGTTAAGAAAACCACCAGGAAGTTCAAAGTGAAAGTCTGAAGTTTGCTGCTAATCCCTCAAATCTCATGCATGTGCCTTGCCCCCCTCTTCCCAAGGGCCTCACTCATGAAAGCACACACCGGAATGGCTGTGGGATACGAGCCTGGGACTCACAGTTGTGCACAGAATTTGATCCCACTCAGTATTAATACAATTTAATGCCTTCTTTCCCTTTAAAGCTCCTTCTGCTGCCCCATTTCTGAACTCAAACTTGTCTTCATATGCTTTATATCTACTGCAGGATTTCAACAAAATGGAGATCTTAGAGCTAACTCGAACCCTGTGCCAGCCAGTGCACACCAGCAAAGAGCACACTTGATTTTATAGTATTTCATGAAAGACAGGGCTACTGTGACTTTCTTCTTACAAAGCCCACTTCTTAACACTGTCAGAAAATGGAGATCCAGCAGCTCTGTGCTTTAAAACAAGCGCTGACCCCGTGGGTATGCATTATGGTAGATTTTAATTACATGACCACATGCTGTTCTCCCCATCTGTTTTGCCCAGCAGAAGAGCAAGAACTCTAATATTTCTTTTTAATCAACATGAATCCTTAGTGGTTCCTGAACCTATTGCTACACTGAGCATGGATTTTTTCCCCCTCTCACATCACAGAAGTCATAAGGTGAAGGAATTTATCTTCACAACACACCTGTATGGTCAGAAAAAAGCAACTCCAATGGCACAGATTTTGAGGCCCAAAAAGAGAAGGCCAACATATGCAAAAATCAATGATGAAAACATAAATGATGAACACCCACGTACTCGTACACTCCCACATATTACGAGAGGAAGACAGTTCTATAGTAAATGCCTCCCTAAATTGTGCTATGCCTGTCAAACACCAGTAGTTATTTGTTCAGCTTTGAAACAGAAAAAGCTTGACTAACAAATAACTTGTACAAAACAATCAAACTGGATGCAGATACAAAGAGAAGGCACTAAAGGCTGGGTGGATTTTTAATAAGGCTGGGAAGGGAGAAGTTAATTGCTAAAAAAGCTAAGGTGTGGCTAGAAGAAATGCCTTTAAGAAAAGCAAATCCTTTCCTTTTTATCACAGAAAATGGCAAATCTACAGGTAATAATTAAATATCACCTTGGCAGCAGTACCAAAGAGAAAACCAATTTCCCTCTTTTGACAGTACAAGAGTATTCTGACCTTTGAAAGAAATGCAGCTGACTTTTCCTTTAATTACCAAATACAACCTTAAGGTTAAGCAGTTCTACAACCCATCTGCCCTATTTTACAATTAGCATTTTTTAAAATAAAAAAATCCCTCCAGTTTCTAAGAATTTATGAATGTCATCACAGAAGTGAATTTCTTCTTCTGTTAATGCTTCACAAACATTTTAATTAGAGATGCTGTGATGCTGATTTTGCATAGTCCTATTAAGGATGGGGAATAGGGCACTCTGGATTGTTTAGACTCATGGTAAAGGCTCCACAGGTCAGATCTGGAATCTTTTTTTGATGCTCATCTGGTTTTTGTCGTAAGGCCTGAACATATCTCTCGATCCTGACAGGACAAGAGGACAGAGCCTCAAGCTGCATCAAGAGAGGTTCAGGTTGGACATCAGAAGGAATTTCTTCATTGAAAGGGTTGTTAAACATTGGAATGGACTACCCAGGGAGGTGGCAGAGTCACCATCCCTGCAAGTTAAGAAATGTCAGGACGTGGCATTTGGTGCCTGGTTTTGTTGACAAGGTGGCGATCGGTCAAAGGCTGGATCAATGATCCTAAAGGCTGTTTCCCACCCAAATGATCCCATGATATGATCCCGGAGATCACAGCTAGCTGAGAGGACACCTCTGCCTTGCTCCCCGTCGTTTTCCGAGGAAAAGAGGAGCCGCGAACGCTGCTGTCCCCGCCGTCCCCCGCTGTCCCCGCGGCGCTCCCGGCGCGCTCGCTGCTGCCGCCCAGCGCCCGCCGCGCGCGGTGCAGGCCCTGCGGGCTGCAACAGGACAAGGAGGAGCCACAAAACACAGACCTGGCTCCCCAGGCGGCCGAAACTGAATTAACGTATCCAGGGACAATGAAAATCCTGCCACGCCTGCCTGCCTTCTCTAACCTACCCGTCACCTCAGCGCTGTGACACTGGCTCCTTCCTCCAATTTGGCAGTCTCAACAAAAACAAAGAAAGATGTCCCCTCTCCCATTCTGCTCCAGAACAGGCACACAGTAGTTTCTTCTTCCTCCTTCAGACATCTCATCTCTGCTTTCTGATGCAAATTTGATGTGTTAGATCTGCTGCCCAGTGTAACTTCATTCTTCGCTGCTGTTCCCTGGGTACCTGGTTCTCTTACACTTCACTCTCCTAAACTTGCAAACCCTCCGGGGAAGGGTCCCAGCTCTTGCCTGTGCTGATCCAGCAGAACAGGGCACTGCACAGCCACTCTGGGTGCAACCCGGCTTCCCTGGCAGCCACAGGACTGGGACTTATCTCGAGGCCAAGCCATCTGCCGACATGCAGGTGTCTCAGCTCCCAAGAAGTCATTGGTAAAACGACGTTTTGGTAGAATGTGACTGAAGCTCAACTCACCTGAACACAGGCAGCCAGTGGTACCTTGGATGCTGCACTGTATTCTCCTCGCTGTTTCAGGGCAGTGCCAATGCCTTTATGTTCTCTGTCATACCTGCCAGCCCTGTGCACACACCTATGGTAATTTAGGGTTTCTCAAATGGTACCAGACATTTATGTCATGCAAAGTGGGTTCCCCCACCCCACAGATGCTGTGCTACATCCTTTTCAACAGCACTGCACCAACTGGGATGTGAGTTTAGAAAACCAAATGCAGACACCTAATTATAGAGAGTAGATTGTTCTGCCCAGAAACAGGCACCCCATGCCATCAGATATGCTTTGGGGTATCCAAGGGGCCTGTGTGTGGCAGGCAAATACCACACAGGATCTGTGGGAGACCCATGACCTTTGGAAGGCCAGGTGGAGAATCCGAGGGCATCTCCAAGTGCACACAGTGACTTAAGTGCAACTCTACTGACCCTCAAGCATTTTAGCCTGGAGTTGAAGCCCCTCACCGCAGCTGTCCAAAATGAGGATGCTTTCCCTTTATGGTCAAAGAAAAGAGACATTTCCAGAGGATGAGTCACATCATTCCCCTTCTCCCCACTGACCGTACAAGCAGGGACAGACTCAGATTAAAATATCAAACTTACAGACAGATAAATTAGGACAGGTGAATCCCTCTGTTCCTTCCAGTAATACATACAGACAAGACTCATTGGAATGAATCGATGGAAAGCATCCATCCTCAAGCGCCCAGCTCATGGTTTCAAATTACTCTCACACAACAAACTATATAATATATCATATTTAGTCAGCTGAAAAAAATGTAACTGATGAGATAAATGTTATTCTCGTCAGGCTCCACCAGTTTTCTTCTCAATGAAGAATGAAATGTCAGGAGACCTCACCAGAGGAGAAATCAGGAAGGTTCATTTCACTTGAGAAGAGCAACTGAGTGCTGAAAATCCTCCCAGAGAGAGCAGACATGGGAACAGACAACTCCAGTAAGCAGGGGGGCCGCAGTACAAAGTCTGGTTCTCCTCTTTATAGACAAGCTGATTTTACTAACTTATTCTTAAATGATGCAAAATGAAGTTAGATGACAACAGCCCAGTTTAACACCTCAGGTGTAGTCAAATTCTTTCTTCCACAGAGCTGTGTGGAAATATTACATAATATAAGCAGGCATTGCTGCATGAAAAAAAGTAACTGCACATCCCCTTCTCTTATCTGCCCATGTCTGACCCTTCCCTGTCCTAAAACAAACTTTAATGAGGCTGTGGAACTCACAGGCTCAAGGAACAGGTGTAAATCAATACAGAAAAACAACCCCCAAAATACCCATTTCTAGCCAGGAGCAGTTCCTCAGCTGACGTTATGGAACAGCCACATGACACTGGCACACAAAAGGAAACACTGCAGGAGTGAGAACAAGCAGTCAGGGATGAGGAGAGAGAACAGAACAAGACTGCTATGCCAGCACTGCTGCTTTTACCATAGTTATACATAGCATAAGGTGTGGAGATCTCATCAAGCATCTTTCTGCAATACTGACAGATGTTTATCTGCAAATCAGACTGTTTAAACAGACTTTTATCAGCTATCTTCTGTGAAGTGCAAGTTATGCACAGGTCACAGTCTGCCAGGTAACCACACACTCACATCACTCTGGCACTACAGTTATTGCCAAAATATCTGAAAAGAGCAGATGTTCACAGCATGTTCACAAGTGTCCCTCTATAGTCAATGGACAGAGAAATGCACTTCTTGGGAGTGGTTCAGCAGGCAGCTAAAAAAGATCAAATAAAACACTGTAAAAGCAAATTTTCCCTTCAGCTTGATAGATAGTCCCAGGTGAAGCAGCTTAAGTGGATGTGCACGTGCCATAGATTAGATTAATCTCACCTGTTTTAAGTCATGTTCCGTGTTTTCAAACCTTTACTCTGCAGGTATAATGAAACAGACAATCCAGCTCAAGTGTTTTATATGGACACTTCTCTGTAAAACTCTCTCTGAGGATTTTAAAAGCTATGTCAAGGTAATAGACCCATTTAAATAAGCTATTACATATTTATTTCATGTTTATATACCAAGTCTAGTACGGATTCATATACTGGAGAAACTAATTGTAGCAGAACTTACAAAAAGCTTAATTGGTTTCTGTTTGTTCATCCATAATGAAAAATGCCTTAAAGGCAACAACAGTCATTGTCACTTTTAGCTCCTGGAATAAAAAGTTCAATTACTGTATGTATAATGGAATATACATACATAATGGAAGAGGAATGGCAGAAATGGTACAGTCTGTGTTGTCCTAGCAAGGACCTTGAGAGAGGCTGTGATTGATGACGAAGCATCTGCTACATCACAACAGAAATAATCAAAGCTGATTAAGAAAGTGATCACTAACACAGCTCTGATTAAATATTTACCATAAATTGAACCACATCTTCAGGCTTGTGCTTTGCTGATTTGAAGGCAGCCAGCCGGGTAACAATGACAATGTGATACTCGACATGGCCAGACATCATCTTCCCATGGATTTCCTGGTATTCCGGCACGGACAAATCCAGCCCCGTGTGCGTATTCTGAATTTGCCTAGGGAAGAAAATACACAGAGTTCAAGCACTGGCACAAACACTTTTAACTATCCCTCTCCCAGGATCCAGTTAAAAGCCCAAGAAAATCAGTGCAAAGGCTCTTACTGGAAGGGGACATCAGACAGACCCTGCCCCAGTACTGTTCCTACTCTGCAACAAGACAAATTTGGATGTGGCCTGGATTCCATCCCAAAGCACCTGCCATCAGCCACTCCAGGCAACATGCTGGGAACACAGCATTCCTGGGAAGAGATGTGAATTCATTCAGAACAGGACTCCACTCGCAAGAGCTGAAAGTGCTCTTACCCAGCATGGCAGGTGAGAAGATCCCATGATCTCTCATCAGGTTTATTTTGAGACAAAGGTCTGTTCTTGTGACTCATGCCAAGCCCTATCCACCTCTCCTTTATCTAAGGACACTCCCAGGAATGACAGAGACAGTAGCTGAAAGGGGTCATGAAAGGAAGAAGGAGCTCCCTGGAGCACAGGGACAACTTGGGGTTTGTGAAGAGCCAACCAAGGAACTGGATTAAAGCCCAAAATACAAAGGAAGCTGCTGGAGTAGACTGATGGGCCAACCACAGTTTCCATCTGTGAAGGTCCTTGAGGAAAATGAGACAAACATCTATCAGGACTGAGCAAGTTAAAGGAGGACATGATCCCTCAGAGCTGTCTTCTGGTTTTGACTGTCTGATATACAGTCTTGCTGCCAAACAGCCTAAAGGGCACACTAGCCAAAACCACTTGGCTTTCCCACAGAAAATCCTGCTGGAAACAGAACTACCTGTCCTTTCATACCCAGTTAAAGTAGACAAACACAGCATTAACCTTTGAGAGTTGCCAGCAGTCATAACCACCCACAGCTCCTCTTGGAGGAAATGCAACAGGGGAGCTGCTGCTGCAGTTTACGCAGCGCATTTTTTTCTCCTGACCACTTCAAATCCATGGAACTGTGGTACCACCTTCCCCCTGGACTGCCACCCAAGGAAATATTTATGGGATTTTTGCAAGAGGAATGCCAGGATCATATTAGAGTGATCACACATCAAGAGTAAGACCAAGCAGCTGCTGTTGGAGCATGAAACAGTAGGTTTAATGAAATAAACAGTCTGTTTCAATAGCCTGAAAACCAAAACTGATCAGAGATCCCTTCCCCAAAGCTACCCTATGCCAAGCCACAGCATACTTGCTGTCACTGGAACCAAGTACTCTGCCAGAATCAGAAATTTATCATCCAGGGGACTGAATACCCTCTGAACAAATCTCTGAGTGCATCCTTCCTATTGCGTGAGTGAATGTTTTTTAGTGCAATCAGAAGGGACCATTTAAAAGAAAACCAAACTAGGATTTTTTTTCTGTCTTTTTAAACCTTAACCATGAGGATTATCAAGTTCCATTTTCCCTGAGTTTCCTGTGGACTGCAGAGGTCTTGTGGAATTCTTACCTCTTCCTTTAGAAAGTTTAGATTCATTACCACAGGTGTCCTTTCACCTAAGGATACACAATGCATACAACTTAATATACACTTTCAAGAGGCTTAAACAATCTAGTTTCAAAGTTTCAAAAGATTCCTCTCACCATGTCAAAACTTGATCAGTTCTTATGAAACTTGAGGTTCCCCAAGAAGGCAACCTCTGAATCTCTAATGCAAAGCTTGGCTAAAAAGCCTTTTAAAGAGAGCATCTTGGGAGTTCTTGATAAATAGGACAGTAATAAACAAGGGCACAGACCCAATTTTGTACCCAATCATCTTTGCAAGCCATGTTTAAAACATTAACAGCCTTTAAGAATATCTCCAGTATTTGATGATGCTATTCCATCTGCTCTGATTCTGTTCTTATAAGAAGTTCTGCCAGTCAAGGACTTGACTTTACACATCCAGACAATATTTTGTTCTCAGTTACACATGGCTGGCTCTGAAACAAGACTGATAGTGCCCAAGTGTGAATACACAGGTGCCTGCCTGGCTTCCACACAGCAGCCCGGGGGATGCTGCCTCCTTCAGTGGCAGCCAAAATGCTGACTCAAAGGGCACCCGCCAGTAAAATCAGCTGGATCTGGAGTGCTTTAGAATATACCTGCAGCAGAGGATACGCTGTTTTAAGAGACTTAGAGATCACAACTGCCTTGAACACTGTTAAGATCACCAAAGGACTCCTCCCACTCTGGGAGACTGTATAAAGCAGCAACTCCTCATCTGCGACCACGGACGCCCCCACTCCAAATTTGTCCCCGTGAATTCCTGGAAATATAGACAGTAAATTAAGCCACCTGATGGGGACTTGAGATAAGATAAAGGTGGTACTGTTGTCCAAATTATCTCAAGCCTAAGGAGAGGTAAACAAGACTGGGGGAGAAGAGTGTATCACTGCAGAGTCCATGGGGAATGTCAGCTCTGACTGGAGGAGATCAGAGTCCACTGACTCAAAAGAACAGACACACTGAGCTGTAGGCCTGAGGGTATTGATCCCTTCTGATGGGACATAACAGGCTCAACTACACAGAGAGGTAGCTGTCATGTCTTAAAAGGTGTCATTAACCATCAAAGACACCCAAAGCACCCCCAGACTTATTTCTGGGGTCTTCTACTCGAGGACTGTACATAATTCACAGTGTAGCAAAAGACAGTGTAAAATTCCTTCCTGCAGGGGAGCTGCTTGGGCATTCTCACATACACCTGAACATATATCAACCCATTAAACTATGTTTTGTGGGAGCCTGACCATCAAAGAGGGTGAAGAAGGACCAACAGAACACTGCTGGATCCACAAAGTTAGTGATTATCTTTCTACTTAATTGTTCTCTCTCTGCCTCTCCCCCCACCCTCTTTTCTATGTCTTTATCTCTCTCTCATACATTTTACTGTGAAATAAAATCCATACTATTGATTTTGGCATGTGGTCTCATTTGCACGTTAATTCAGGTAGAAGCATCTCTGTCTAATAATCACAATGATGGGATCTTAACAGTGCTACAGATGTGCAGTCACTCAGAGTGCAGCTACGGCAGCAAAAAGGTCTGTCAGATGGTATGCAGGAATGACTTACTAACCCAGGGAAGTGCATGGGTTACCAGTCCCTGAAAGGATGTGTACATGTGGCACCTGGGTACAGGGTTTAGTGGTGGATGTAGCAGTGCTGGGTTGATGCTTGGACTTGATGACCTTAAAGGTCTTTTCCAACTCAAATGAGTCTATGGTTCTACTTCTGTTAACACAGAGTACAGATGACTAATTAACCTGCTTTTCACTTCTAATATAAAGAAAGGGAGCAATGACCAGTGAACCATCCTTGAGTGGCTTTTTTTAGCTGAAAACACCAACCATGTACAGATGTTCTGAGATGACACAATGACAAATTCACTGTAAGAGCTGCTGCATTAGAGAGTTCTAAAAATATCATGAAGTTACTAAGTACCTTATCTATACCCAGGGGTTTTCTTTTAAAGTTGTTAGAAGTCTGCACTAAAATGTCATGGAAAACGATTAGAGGGAACGGGAATGGCTACATTTTTGTTTGTTTGCTTTAGTCCTTATGATCACTTTCATTATCATCTCCTACAGGAAACCCATCCCTATTATCTCTTTCATAGTAACAGGATTTCTTTTTAAATATAAAACTGATTCTAAACAAACAGAAATCAGCAGGGAGGCTGAGACAGAGCGTACTATCCAAAGTGCTCCCTAGTTCTTGTAATGCCTTCAAAATAAGCAGCCTTAGTGCTTTAATTAATTATTGTTGTTATTCAAACAGAATCAGCACCTGCAAATCCCAAGACAGAATATAGTTTCACTGCATTTTTCACATCAAACACAATTATTTTTACACTTGTAGCTTAAAAAAAAAAAAAAGCAGCACAAGAAGAAAGCTGGTTGTTCAAATTGGACACACAGGCTTATTGCTTCTACTCTTTATTTGAATCCAGCTTATCTCCAGTTTACACTTTTGTCTACAATACTGACAGCTCACTGGAGACCTGGGCACATGGTTAACCTTCCTAAGAGGACTCACTTCACCCAAACACAAGGAGACCATTCATGCCAGTAACACTGGTGTGAATCAGATCATTGCACAACCAGATCATGCAGGACTGACCTGGCACAGAGGAAGTGCAGAATATAAAGGTCAGCTGAGCAGAGCTGCTTCCACAGTTCACGGAAGAGCCAGTTTTTCATTCCTGAAAACTGATTTTTGATTTGCATATAATAATTACATTGTATTTTAATTAATCTGCTTTCTGTGCTGAAAGGCCCACATGGGGGGAGGGGTTGTGGGGAATAGCCACCTCAAGCAAGAAAATAAAGTAAGAGCTGCAAGTGCTGTGACCAGAGAAACATTTATTCCAGTGTCTGTGTGGCCAGGAGAGCAGACTCTGCTTCCTGCCTTGGTAAATCAGCCCTGCCAGCAGCACTCAGCTCCAACAACCCCTCTCCACAGGGGACCATCCCTGGTCATAACAGAAGGAGAAAAAATTTGTACAACTAGTTTTATTTATTAAGTGAAGGCAAAGTACTCACCAAACAATTTGTTTCTCTGTATAATCTAATTACAAGTATACAGATTTTACAGGCTCCCCAGAGAAGTGGTCACAGCACCAGGCCTGACAGAGTTCAAGAAGTGTTTGGACAAAGCTCTCAGGGACATGGTGTGATCCTTGGGGTGTCCTGAGCAGGGCCAGGATTTGGACTCGAAGATCCCGATGGGTCCCTTCCAACTCAGCATATTCTATGATGCTATGATTTATATTGCCACAGGAACTAGGAATCCTATTCCCAAGCCCAGTATGTATAAAGAGTGGAAAAGGTTACAAGCTATTTTACCTCACAAGCTAGAAAATGCTTTCACTTGCTAAGGCCTTAATCCCAGACATACATATATACCCAATTTTATCACTGAAAGCATTGCAGCTTCAGCGGGACAATTTGCAAGTGGGTCTTTTTCAGTCTAACAACTGTAAAATAAATCCAGGTGTTCAGATTTCCATTTCCAAGGCTAAACTTAACATAAAATCAGTCCTACAAAACATCTGTTAGTCACATCAGATACATTTGAAGGTTCAAGGGCATTGCTCCAAAGGAAGTCCAGCCCTGATATAGCCAAATATTTAAGGATTAAAATAATGACTGTGAAGTTAAAGTGACTGAAATAGTTACTAGTGATGTCCTAAGAGGTAAGAACCTTGCTGAATCAACACTTCTGCTGCTCATATCTCATCTGATAGGAAACTGCTTTCATGTGGTCTCAAATATCTCATAGAGATTAAAAAGAGAAGAAAAGAAAAGAAAAGAAAAGAAAAGAAAAGAAAAGAAAAGATAAGAAAAGAAAAGAAAAGAAAAGAAAAGAAAAGAAAAGAAAAGAAAAGAAAA
>VZTJ01002120.1:3249588-3267534 GCA_013397795.1 Orthonyx spaldingii | reverse complement strand
AAAGGAAAATAAAAGGAAAAGAAAAGGAAAAGAAAAGGAAAAGAAAAGGAAAAGAAAAGGAAAAGAAAAGGAAAAGAAAAGGAAAAGAAAAGAAATCTGTCAATTTCACTATAAAAGATTGCCATAAGCATTTTCTTGTTGAGGCATTTTCTCATGAGGGTTCCTTTACCACATCTAGGAAAAGACAGGGGTTAAAAATTTAATGCAACGGAAACCAGCGCCCCTGCACCACGTAAGGCATAGCTTCGAGAATGTGGGAAAGGAGAATAAACTCATTTTGCTCATCCCTGGGCTTCCCGGGAGAGTGGGCAGGAGGACCGGGATGCGGGAATGGGCACCAGCCAAAGCACGGAGGACACGCGCCTGGAAGAGGCCGCTGCACACCCCGGGATAAATCCTAATTCCTGCCCACCCGCCTCGGAACACCGACAAGGAAAAGCTGTTCCTGGAGGGCGACAGCACACGCTGTGCCAGCGTGGACGGGAAGCGACCCGAAGTTATCACAAGAGGAAAGGGCACACAGGACGGGCCAGGGATCTCCCCCGGCTGTGAAATGCAGGAAAACTGGAGAACACCTGAAGTGTCCCGGGACAAACCCACGCAGCACCACCCAGCTTCGCCTCAGCTCCGCCACTTCCCTCACCCTCCGCCGCCCCGCGCTCCTTCCTTTCCTTTCCCTTCCTGCCCTGCCCGGGCTGCCCCGCCGCGGCCGCGGCCCGTGCCCGGTACCTGGTGGTGACCAGCACGGCGGGCGCCGGCCGGCGCTGCTCCATGGCCGCGGGAGGAGGTCCCGCCTCCCTTGCCGGGGCACAGCGGCCGCGCTGCCGGATGTCAGGCGCCGGCGGCTCCGGAGCAAAACCGGCGGGGGGAAGAAAACGCCCGGCACGGGGAGGAAAAGGACAGGGCGGCTCGTAGTCGGCAGGATTCGAACCTGCGCGGGGAGACCCCAATGGATTTCTAGTCCATCGCCTTAACCACTCGGCCACGACTACACCGACGGGCGGGGATGCCGCTGCGGGAACCCCATAACTCATCCCGCGCCGGCTCTCCCTCCCGGGACCCAACCTTCTCCCGAGCCTCGCGGCATCCCTGGGTGCTTCTCTTCTTCCTCCTCACGGGAAACTGCTCGCAGGCATCTCCCTGCCTTAAAACAATGGGCACGGCGCTGCTTGCCCAACCCCATCCCGAGGAAGCGCCAGCCGGGTGCGAGGCACGGCCACTCCCGCACACCTCGGAGCGGCTGTGTGCTCCGAAGGTTATTTTGGGAAAGAAGGGGGAAGCAGGTGGTCCCCCTGCTGCCCCTGGGCAGCCCTGGTTTGTTTGCAGGCTCTTGGTTATCCCAGGGCTTCTCTGCGCTGGTGTGCAGGGCTCCTGCAGGGAAGCACTTGGAGAAAAAGCTTCGCACCGGGCACGGCTTTGTGGAATCACAGAATTACAGAGTGGTTATGGTTGGAAAAGACCTCTAAGATCTTGGGATGCAATCATTAACCCATCCGCTATGCTCACCACTAAACCATAACTCTAAGTGCTACATCCACATGTTTTCTGAACACTTCCAGGGACAGCAATTCCACCACTTCCCTGAGCCGCCTGTCCCAGTGCCTGACCACCCTTTCAGTGAAGAAATTTTTCATAATATCCAATTTAAACTTCTTTCAGTGTAACTCGAGGCTGTTTCTTCATCTGTCACTTGTTACTTTGGAGAAGAGACCGACCCCCACCTGGCTGCACCCTCCTTTCAGGGGGTTGTAGAGAGCGATAAGGTCCCCCCGAACCTCCTTTTCTTCAGGTTAAACACTGCCAGCTCCCTCAGCTGCTCCTCATCACACCTGTGCTCCAGACCCTCCTCACCAGCTCTGTTGTCCTCCTCTGGACAGACAGAAACCACAGGTGATGTCAGGGAATATTAGAAAAGTGATAAAAACCAGATGCTGACACTGCATCAATGCAGCCAGCCCCAAACAGGCTCAGCACTCCAAGTGCGTATGCAGCAGTGTTCCCAGAGGGGAGCAGCCCCTGGAAGAGGACCTAGTGAGTAGATTAGGACTTTTCATCCCAGAAAAAAACAGCTGGAGATGTTTGGGATGTGATGGAAATCTGTCAAAATCAAGAGAGGTCCAAAGTGGCAAACACAGAACAGTGATGCTTGTGGTGAAACAAGAAATTGGAGCATGAAACACATAAAATAAAAAAAGGGAGACTTCATAGCTGGGGTTCCTGCCTAATTCCCCATTGTTTTCTCTCCCTGCCACCACCACCCAGCTGCAGCCTTTCTGGCACAGGACTTTCAGTTGCCAGAAGTGCTGCAAGCCACTGGCAAGTGCTTTTGGAACATGAATCGTTCTCATGTGGCCTCTGAAGGGTTAAAAAGCCCTTGGCTGGAGTTCCTGAAAGCATAAGTATATCATGAATAGTTTTATATCTAAACAAATTGCTTCTCTAATGGCATTTTTATCCCCATTTGACTTCCTGGATAATCCAGTTTATTCAGATAGTAACAAGGAGTAAGCAGCTGGCCGTTTGCTGAGACACCAAAAACAGAGCAGGACCTCTCTACTGAGCCATGAGTTCCCACTGAAGCTTGTCGTGCTCGCTGAGCAGTGTCCATCCCAATGTTGCCAAGTGCCTGTGAGGGTGCTTCAAAAGCTGGGGATTTTCTCCCCAAACAGAAGTGTCTGCTTGGCCCCAGTAAGCTGCTGCTCTTTGTCCTGGACAGGCTGTGTGCTACACTCATGAAGAAGTCCAAGCACTGCCTGTTTATCTGATTTTCTATCAAGTCTTATATATGGCGTTTTTGTAACTCCACAGCCTGTATCATCGTAACAAATGAATAAAACAAGTGCCTCAGTGGTGCTAACCTCTGAAGTTGTGGAAATAATCAGCTGACTTTCCCATGAGGGTAGGGCAGGGTCTTTCATCAGATGGTGACTGTGAAGGGTGAACCTCTGCATAAAAGGTGCACACAAATCAAACCTGTCAGGAGAAAACTAATATGCCAGTAGAGCTGTCTGCAGGAGCTAAGCATCAGCTTGCCTCTTGTAGAAGCAACCTCCCAGAATACCTGGAGTTTGATTCCCTTGTTGCTTTGGATGCTACACAGAAAATTTCTTCCACTGAACCCATTTTTTGACTCCATTATCCACTGGAAAGGTGCAGGGGAAGGCCTGTGGGAGAATGTGCAAAGCCTCTGAGAACCAATAACAGTAATAGTCATAACTTATAAACTCATGTTTTCCTACCCAGTTCTTGGGTTACCCTCTGCTGTTCCTGTCTCCTCCATGGTACCCCTTGCCTCAGTTAAATTGTCTATGAGCAAAGGAAAGAAAAAGAAACTCTCTGAAGTTTCAGGGCTATTTTCTTTGGGATTTCTGGAGTTTTCCCTACCTCTTAACTCTGCAGTACTGAGTGGTATGGTAGGTTGCTTATTTTTATCCATTCTTTTTCTGGTTTTTTTTCCCCCCCTTTCTTTCTGTACCCTCAACAAACTGAATCAGCATGTTCATGCAGTCAGTATTTACTAGCCTAATTTATGCATAGCCCCTGTAACAAAACTGTTAATTAATTTGCATAGAATAACTGCCTAAATACAAACCCATGATCTTTTACTGCAAGTGTGTGTGGTACTGTATTAGAGCCTCTGTGGTTTCTGCATAGATGAGGCAAAGCCAAAGATGACTGCTCCAAGTGGGAGAAGATGCTTGAAGAAAAGGAGGTCAGTCTGATTTCAGTCAAAAGCCTCTAGAAAGTGAAGGAAAAGAATAAGTGGGAGACAAGTAATTAAGCTCAATAGGAGGTTGAAGGAGTTGTATTTGTATTCAAGATGACTGAGCACTGGGAAGTGTCTATGTAAGAGGAGCTCATGCTGAAAAATGGTATCATCCTGGAAGCCTAGGATAACAGCCCTCCCAACACAGAGGTAATGGAGAAGCCAGGTTTTAAACAAAGAGTTTATGGAGAGATGCATATAACCTCTTTAACTAGAGGTGTAACTGTTTCATGAATCACGTGGCTGTTTCTGGTTTTACTATCACCATCATAAAAAAAAATGTTTTAGCTGTCATTTCACAGAAATAAAAGGAAAATGAGTTATTCTCAGAACTCAAAGCTCAGAGACCTACTATAAGTAAATCCCAACTGTAATACAATATCCTAATAAATTTCATGATTTTGGGACACCTTTTGAACACTTGGGTTCAGTAGTATGCTTCTGCTAATCTGGGAGTACCTTCTACATAATGATTTTATGGCCTGTGTCCTGAGCTGACTTCCATAGTAACCTTGTTTTTACACTGCCGTGGTCTAGGTTTCCACTTTACCCAGTGGCTTATCACTTTGTGCTATGAAACAAGGATATCTTCCCTCTGAGCTACTATGTCTGGCAGTGGCAGGGCTCTCAGAGCAGAGGGCTCCTGGATGTTCAGCAGCAGCTGGTAAATGAGTTCATATCATTTTTCTCCACTTCTTTCTTCCCTTCCATGACAAATGTTTCTTCTCTGCTTCCACAGTACCTCTCTGTTCTTCTACCTGACTTTGCACACAGAGGAGCAGGAACTGCAGGTTTTTTCTTCAACACAAGGACAAGCACTGAAAAGTTGTGTAAATGGGAAGGGTTTGAGATGTTACTTGTGCTCTGAGTCAGGTCTTACCAGGTGAGGTGGGCATCCCCTGCCACCCTGCACTGCACTCTCATCAAACCTCTGCCCTGAAGCGTCACAGATCAGGGAGACCCAGCTTTGAGCCTCCCTCCCAAATCCTGCTCCTAGACACTCAGCACAGGCCCATGGTGTATGGGTATTACAGACCCGATGCCGCAAACACTCAGCTGACAGTGGCTTAGGCTCAGGGACGTCACATCAGCTTTGTTCCCCTCTGGAGTCGTTTTTCTGTCCACTAGAGAGCACTCAAATACCACCGATAGAGCCGGGATGGGCCACTGGCGCTGACTGCAGTCCCCAGCTGGGTCTCATCCTGCTGGTTTCGCCTGCAGTAGAGTTAATTTTCTTCATAGTATCTGGTAAACCATGACACTCACGCTTTGGGAGGTCACTGCCCGGCTCTTGTCTGGCGCTGTTCACTCACACACACAATCCCACCAACTCCAGTGTGACCCTCAGCTCGTGCTCAAAACCTGACCTGGGACCAGTTACACTGGGATTTTGTACAGAGCTGAAGTCAATCAGGGATGTGTTTGCAGTTAGGAATGATGTTTGTATTTACTTTTGATACACTATTTACTCCCAATAGCTAAACTTGCACTTACATGGAGCCCAGAGGAGTTTTCTCAGCCACCTGCCTCGGCATGGATGGAGGGGACTGAGTGATATGAAAAAGGAGAAGAATCACCACCTGTGCTGGAGAACTGCTCACCAGCCATCTCCTGCAGACACTGAGGTCCCACAAAGGGTTAAAGCAAGGAAGAAAAACCTCTCAGAGCCTGTCAAAATATTGAGTGATTTGTGGCTGGGGTCTGCTCGCTCTGTCCGATGCAAACGGACTGCAGCCCTACAGTTTAATCCCTCTCTGTTCTTCCCGGGGGCACGGGGAGATGAAGGGTCTCCATCAGGGTCAAGGTGTGACCCCATGAACTCATCCCAGGGTCGTGTCTGTCTCCTGTACACTGAGCAGGGACCAGCTCTCGCAGCGCTGCATCCCTGCCTGGGTGTGATTCTTGGCAGCTCACGGATTTGCTTTTCATCTCCTCCAGAGCAGCAGGAGAGCAACAGGGAGTTTATAAGCCCAGAGGGAATTGTCCACCAAGTTTTGAATCCCTGGCAGAGGACTCTAGCTGTAATCATGGCAGGATGAGGGGAAATCAGAGCCTTGCTTAGGGTATAGTAAATAAAATGTTGGGGGGAACAGCAAGGACAAAGGAACATATTTAAAACCAAAATAAATCTGCTATGGAAACACAGTTTAAAAGCTGAACATGAAACTTTTTTTCAGCCTTTATTTGGGAGAAATGCAATATAACTTCATTACTGAAAAAGGCTATGCTAAGATTCCAGTGAGATGATCACTCACTTATCACTCCTAACACTATTTGTTCTCAGATGACCATTACAAAACCCAGATGTGAGCCAGTAGGAGATTTTATACTAGGACTGGGCTTCTCAGTGAGTTTCAAAGGTAGCCAAAATGGTAGATTTAAAGTTCACTCTTGTTATATGATGTGGTAAGGTTGTTGATAGCCTGTCATGGCAGTCTTTTAATCTACACACCTCCTAAACTCAGTATAGATTTAGTCTGGAGAGAAGGGAACAGAGTTATAGAGCTGTTATTCATTATGCCTTGTGCTTTTCTCTCCGCTTTAAACATTTAACCTGTAATATGATGAGCCACATGTCAGGAATAATCTAGTAGAAATCATAGGTAATCCCTGCTGAAAGATAAGCCTGGCTCTTGACCTGCTGCAGCCCTGGAATTAAAATTCCTCCTCTCTTAAGTTTGGGAGTCCTAGGTAAATCATGGATAAGTTTCATGATAGCCAGTGAGGAAGAAAAGATGAGATTTCCTGGTTTGCCCCAGTTTAATAAAATCAAACCCTAAAATACAGAAATTGGCTATATTATTCAAAAATCACAGTAGATAGATACAGTAATTATTTTTTTCCCCCAAAGAACCATAGTTTTTGGGTAGTTGAGTCTTTATGTTGCAGCAATTAAAATTATTTCCCCAGTCTAGGTAAGGTGAAAGAACAGCCAATAATTGCACAAGTTTCCATGTTGGCTCGTAAATATGTTACCAAGTTTTTCAAGTCCATCTTCACCACATACCTGACTGAAGCTGGTGCCCAAGGATTTCACCATCATTTCCCTCACTCCCACCAAATAAGCTCTGGAGGTGTTTATGTTTGTGCTAAGATATTTGCTTGGAGATGAGCAAGAGCCCAAGGTCTGCCTGGTTTTGCTGCTGGCTCCTGGTTGCTCATTACCTGTGTGAAATGTGGAAGTAACTCCCTTTATGAAGAATTCTGACTGCAAGAGCAAAGGCTGAGATTCACAGAGACCCAAGCTTCTCTCTGAGAGAACTACTGAACTACCCACGAGAGCACAGTGTGAACCATTCCAGTTAGAGCTGGCTAGATTTTGTTCCTGGATTTCCTTTTAAAATTAGGAGACCTTTCAGGGTCATTGTTGGAACAATTCTTCCATTTTATGAGTGATTCTCGACCTGAGTGAAATTCTCACAGAAGGAAACATTTCAACTTTCAGAATTAGCAAGGAAAAGAGAAAGGCCTGGGAGGTGAGGAGGTGTTGGTATGTTATTCTTCAGCACCTCTTCCTAAAGAGAAGGGGTGTGCAATTGCTCTGTCTCTTGCTCCATGTACCTGACAGTCTCACTGTCTGCTTCCCACTGAAAAACACTGCAGTAACCCAATGACCCATTTTAACCAAGCACAACAGAGGAGGAAATGGCTGGACAACTTTCAGCTCCTCCAACAGCTGTAAAATCCTGGCAGCTCGATAGGTGAGAGGCCAGGATTTGTGTCCCTCTAAGGGAAAAGCTGAGGCTTAAACTCAGCAGATATCTGTTTGATTTGGCTCACCAGCCACTTCTGGTGTACCTCCAGTATGTGATGGACATAAAAGGGAAGTACAATGCAAGTTTTTTGGTAAATAGAGTCGCTCTGATTCTGCTGCACTCTTTTCAATCCAAGATAACTAATTTGGCAGATGCCATGAGAGAGATTTCAATGACCCAACCTTTTCTAGGTGACAGCAAGCCAGGATAGAGTGACCTGGTTTTCCAAGGAGATCTGCAAGATGCCTCTGTCTCATAGCACAACCAGTACAACCCATCCCATCAACCAGTCGTTGATACACAGCAGTGGTAGGAAGGTGAATATCTTTCCAGGTCAGTGGTGTTTCTTCCAGGAGCTGAGTTTAGCTCCCAGGTGTTTCATAACAAGTATTTTAAGTCAGATGCTCTGACTCTTACCTAGAAAGTGGCTGACAGATCCTGGGTTTCACCAGGTCACGGACATGGGTATTTAAATTCATGTCTTTTGATGAAGATATTTGTGGTTTCAATTGTAAAGGTGTTATGAAGCAGTAACAACTTGCCTATCCAGTTTCACACAGTGAGATTATTCTTGCTTAAAATTAGATTTTGACCTGCTCAGCATCTTTGCTCTGTGCTGATCTGGTAGACTGGCTTTGTAGCCAATGGATAAAAGGAAAAGTTCTGGCCCAAAAAGTGACACAGCTGGTGTGTGTCCAGCAAATCTCATGTTGTAGATCAAGTGAAATGAACCTACCACTAAATGCTTCTTTATCACACTCCTCCAAAACAGTAAATACAAAAGTGGCACTATATGGGTGTTGGAGATTTCAGAGAAATGGGTGATTGTGCTTCAGAAAGACAGAGGAAAAAACATCCCAGAGAGAGATGTAGCCATGGTACAATGGTGTAGCAAACGTTTTGGATGTTTTTCTCATGAGTCAAGTTTTCAGCTTTCTGTAGTGCAAGAAGAAGCAACCACCACCTGGTGAGAGAAACAATCAGCCTGAGGAGAATGGAAATGAAATCTCCTTGGGAGACCACATTGTTCAAGCTGGTCCTACAACCGGCTCTATCTATTCCCACCTCATATGACTGGAGCCTGAGCTGGAATCAGTCACTTGGGCATTCAAAGCTACAATTACAAAACCAGAATGGTAATTGCTACCCAAGCATTACGCTGCCAGGGGAAGTGGTCTGGGCTGTGCTGAGCTGGGGACTAAAAAGGGAAATCAGGAATTGAGGAAAAACTGGTTGCATGGAAGGTGCTCTTCCTTCTTAACTCTCCAGCAGGAACATCCATATTACCCCTGTGCAAGGTTGTAAATACACCTTTAGTATTTCCTTAATCCTTTTCCCAGGCTGCCCACAAGAGCAGTCAGGGACCTGTTACTACAGAGAGGAAACCACTAAGATGTGAAGGAGTGTGGCTATCCCAGGGTCCCAGCCAGTGCTGGCTGAGGTCCCTCCCCAGGGCAGTGTTAGTCATTGCTCTTGCTGCCAACTTCTCAGCTCCCCACCAAATACCAAAGGCCCAGACCATTCTTCCAACAAGAAAAAACAGTTTCTTGCCTGGGTAAGGTTCAGCCCAACCATGCTGGAATAAGCTTTTGAAGGAATGAAGACAAGGCCACAGACAATTCTGACAATGGCCTAGGTTTTCTACACACAAGCCTGTCAGGTACCCTGCCCTGATCTCCAGGGTCTCCAGCATTTCATTTACACAAGTAAATTGAATAGTGCCAGGGAGCCAGGTCAGCATTGGCACAGAGTTAAGAGGGTCTCTGGTGTGTTTTTGGACTGAGACCCTGATGAAGAGTTCCTGGGGCCATTCAGTTGTTAACACAGGCCAGGGACCTTTCTCAGCTGACAGCTTGTACATGACCATAGGCCTTGGAAATGATGGGAGTTTATCCATGGGCTGACCCATAGCACTTGACCTTGGTACCAATGAGTGTTCCTACAAACATTAAATTTATCTGTATAGATGTAGCCCAAGTAGTTACCTCTAATTGCACAATTATGTCTACCTGAAGAGTTCATGAGTCTTTATATTCACAACCTGTCTCATAAACACTGTATCCACAAGCCATTACTGTACAGAGGAAACAACTATGGAGAAGATTCAGAGGAAAAAGCTACGAAGAAGATTCAGATCTAGGTTCACTTGCAGTTTCCACATTGCTAATTCATCAAGGCCCAGGACAACTTTTAAGTGTCCCTGTGCCTTTGACTCTTATGAAAACTGTCAGCCTAGATTGAATCTGTGTGCAGGGTGAGGCCCTGCTGAAAGGACAGAGGCAGAATTTAACACCTCCTTGTTTCAAGTGTGAAGTGCTTGTTAGCAAATCAGCAGCTGCCCTCCCAACAATCATTTCATTTCATACAGGACCCAGTCATATTAAATCATTTTGAGCTGCACTTTTCTTCTGGACACAGATGACGGAGCCCAAAATGGCATATTTTGACTTACTGACCTGGTGAGATCAATGTGTGAACCACAGAAATAGGCAGAGCTCCCTGTACACTGCTGAAGTGACTCACACGCAGAGCTGTGTTCTTCAAGGATTTCTTCAGTATCAGAAAGTCCCATCTTCCTTACATTTTTCCTACTAAATGCTGATGATCTTATCATAAGGTCACCTGCTCAGGTGCTAAAATAGGTACCTGGGGTTTCTCTGCAGGATACCTGGGACACCCCTCTAGACTTGCAGAATCATTCAGGTTGGAAAAGATCTATGGAAATGGTGCTGGTCAACGAGGCAGAAGGTTAGTATGCCCCCTCTTTTCTGAGGCAGCAGCTGGAGGTCTGGATGCCTCAGGTAGCACCATATATTCACATTAAAGAATCTGACATTGTCTCAGCTGCCTGAACCTGCAGGAGTGTTTTGGTGTGTAAGGACAGACAAGTGGGCAAGGCAAAGTGAGCATGTTGCCTGCATTAAATGTAAATCATAGAATCACAGAAAGGCCTGGGTTGGAAGGGATCTAAAATATCATCTTGTTCTGCCCCTCCCACCCCCAATGTCATGGGCAGGGACACCTCCCCCTAGGTCAGGTTGCTCAGGGCCCCATCCAGCCTGGCCTTGAACACTTGAGGGATAGGACATCCACAGCTTCTCTGGGTAACATGTTCCAGTGCCTCACCACCCTCACAGTAAAGAATTTCTTCTTAACATGTAATCTAAATCTCTCCTCTTTTAGTTTAAAGCTGTTCCCCCTTGTCCTATCATTGTCTGGCTGTATAAAAAAAAATTCTCTGCTTCTTTTCTGTAAGCCCCTTTTAAGTACTGTAAGGCTGCAGAGAGGTCTCCCTGGAGCCTTCTCTTCTCCAGGCTGAGCGGCCCCAGCTCTCTCAGCCTGTCTCCATAGGAGAGGTGCTCCACCCCTGTGACCATCTTTGTGTCCTTGTCTAAATAACAGGTCTGTGCCTTTCTCGTTGAGGCAGAAACAGACGTTACCTAAATACTGGTGTCAGCACAGCCCACACTGGCTTGTCTGCAAAGAGCTGAGGCAGGCATTTGTGAGCACACAGCACTGTGATGTGTTAGGAAATCAAGGTCATCCCTAATAGGGCACTTGACATCCCACACTATAGCGTGTCAGCGGCCCCATCCATGCAGCTGTCCCTGCCCAGAGTTATGCCCTTAGAAAGTGAGAGAACCAAATAAATGTTCAGGGTCTGCAGGATGTAATACATTGCATATATCTCCTTTTAATGCATTTACCAATGGAGTGATACACAGGCAGAAAGCTTGTTCTGTTTCGCCTCAAAGCTGTGCAAAGGACCCTTCCTTAAGCACGATGGGATTTGTTCTTTGTGTTAACTCAGTGACTATTTGAGACAGAGTCTCAAATGTGAAATAAGGTGGAACTTCACCTGATACATCCTATGTGTAAAATCTAGTAAAATCTGTAACACCTGATGCTGCAACTCACACTTAAGTCCATCTAATGCACAGCACAGAGAAAAAGGGATGTGCCCACAAAATGTATTCCCATTTGCACCCAGTTTTGCATCTCCCTCCCCTGTACACAGGATACACTTCTACTGGGTTGCTTTACGTGTGTTTCACGGCCTACAGGGACAGAAACCAAAGTGAGTGCTTCCAAACTGCTAGTGCCTTCCACATTCTATCTGTGCCGCGAGAAACACCTTCCATGGAGCCTCAGTGCTATAAATCCCTTGTCCAGGAGATGGTGCTCCTGCCCTGGGAGAGCCCTGCCCGCACGGTGCCTGATGATGCTCGGTCCCAGCGCAGCCACCCGGCCCCTCTGCTGAGCTGGGACAGGGTCACCCTGTGGGATGGGTTCTTCCCTGAGCTTCTCATGATGCTCAGCAGGTGAAGGAGAAGGAGGCCCAAGGCATGAAATGTTTACAAAACAAAAGGTTGGAAAAGGCAAGATGGAAAAGGAAAGCAGAAATTGTGGGGTTAAAATGAAGAACTAGATAGGAGACCAGAAGGTACCAGTGGTAAGAATTAGTTTGTGAACTGCTCAGTTTGCCCCTTGGTCTGTGCTGGTTTTTGTGGGGCCTTTCAGGTGAGAGTCATCCCTCCTGTGGGCCCAAACCAGCCATATCTGCCATGGAAGGACATGCTGCCCTGGCGGGAAGGTCAGGGACAATCTCTGACAGAAGTGATGCAGACCACACAAAGCTGCAGTCAAACAAGATTTTGCACCACGCCTTTTCCCCCACCCACACACCCACCTTCCTCCATTCCTTCTCCTCCTCCTCACAGCCCAGCACAGCATCAGGCACAGAGGAGTGAAGGGAGGCGTGCCGGGCTGGAGCTGAGGGGTGGCAGGTCTTCTCTGGCCCTCTGCACACCTCAGCCGACCCCCAGGACCTGTTGGTGTCCCCAGAGTAACTGTCCGGGAAACCAAATTTGACAGAGTTTAGTTCCATTTGTCAGATCTATGGCAGAAAATAAAAGTGTGGAATTAGAGCACTGAAGTGAACGAGAGAGAAAAAGTAACAACAATACCAAAGGATGGGAAGAATACTTAAAGGGGAAAAAAAACCAAACACCTTCCTTCCATGCTCATAGTGGTGAACAGCTGCATCCAGAAAGTTATGAGTGAGATAACTGGAGTTATTATTGGATTTACTACCAATAACTGGAGTTATTATTGGAGTTATTACCAATAACTGGAGTTATTGGTAAGACTTTGCATTGTGATAGAAAGCAAAGGACTTAGTTTTTGTATGGAGAAATTCTGTCTCAAGTGGCAGAGAAGTGAGTCTTACACAAGAGTCATGAGCAGCACTGGCTGGGAAGGGATGGAGAGAGGACAGAGAAGGAATTTCCTAGGAATAGTTGGGAACTGGAAAGATTGGGGTGAGGTACTCTGTTCCTTTTCTGGTATTCCCTTGGGTGTCCATTGGCAAATGCTCTGCCAGCCAGGTCTCCCCTTCAGGCCCTGATACCTCCAAATCTGATGAGCCTTCACAAAGGGGCTGAGAGCTGGAGGACAAGAAGTTGGGGAGAAACACAGTGATGTGGGAAACCGATGAGAGAAATAAAGACTGAGTGGAGATCAATGGATGTAATACGTAAGAATAAGGAATCACGGAGCAGAGCTTGAGGAGAGCTGTGGGGCAGTGCTTCCCCTGGTGACATCTCACACGGACAGCCAGGGGTGGGGAGGAGGCAGCTGAGGGCATTCTTCACCTGTGCAACAGCAGTCCCAGCTGGGCTCTGTGGTAACGCTGTAGGAACTGCCTTCTGGAGGTACTGCCCTCCCTCCAGGAACTGGTAATGGGAAGAAGGTGATTAGTTAGGCTGAGAAGGAAGCCAGAATGAAGCAAAGTGAATCCCACCCTTCTAGCTAGATGCTGGCCTAGGCTACCACCGTGAGGACACTTGGGGTGAGTCATCACCATGACCCAGCATCTGTGCTTGGGGCATTGACAAAGTACTTGCTGACTCTGCACTTTTCAAAAAGCAAAAGGGCTTTTTATTTTTCTTAAATTGACTGAGCGCTCAACTGTGTTTTGACTCACTATTTTCAGGTGGCTTATGCCAGACCCTGTCAACCAGATGCTGAATAGGACAATTTTCCCTGAGGGGATATTGGAAAGCCTTTTCCAAGAAGCTGTTTTGATTCCAGAAGGATTGAACTCTCAGCAAAGCATTTCCACAAGTCTCCTGTCCCCTAGCTAGAGCACAGTGCTCAAATAGAAAGTGATGTGAGACAAGCACAGCTTTAGGCAGCCAGACTGTGCTGACGTCAGGTCTCTGGGCCTGGAGCAGGGCAGCCTACGGGGTCCTTGAATCCATCTGATGTTTCATGCATGGAGTTTGTACCTTGATTTGTCTTATCTTCCCTGGCTATCCCTGTGCAGACAATCAGAAAGAATTCGGCTTGGCTTCAGTTGAAGTAAGTTTTGGAAGGAGTTGCTGGAAGATTTGGAAAGAAAACGATGCTGTTGCTTAGCTACTTGCTGAGCTGGCCCTGCCGTCACTTGTAGCCATCTCGCAGCAGACATTTGTTAAGTGAAGCCCCAAGAGGCTTCTTGTGTGGTCACTACATGAAAACACACTCTTCCAAACAGCCACTGGCATCAATGTTCTGGTCACTCTGAACTTGCTCAAGACTTGAAAAGTTGGTGGAGCCCCACTGGCTCAGCTAACAGAAACAGCCACAATCACCTCCAGTTTTGAAGCGTGGAGGGGGTTTGTCACTGCAGCTTATTTCTATTCCGTCAGAAAGGGCTGGTGACAGGGAAGATGAGGTGGAGGTGCAGAGCTCTGGGAATGTGGCTGAGACAGGAGGCACATGATTATTCCTTGAGAATTTTCCTTCTGCCTCAGTTTCCTCCTTTGAGAAGTGGTCTTCCATGCCTGGTGGGGTTCTAGCTAAATCAAATTCATTCCTGTGCTGAAGAGCATCAGTAGGGCAGCCCCTCTGCCAGGCTTGCCCACAGCTGTACAAGAGGATGTAGCCATGGTAGGATGATTCACCCTGACCAGGACTCAATCCCTGTACGTAGAAATGATTCAGTGCTCCACACACAGAGGTCCCCAACCACCACGGACAATGCAGGAGGGCAAGCAGGGCAGTGCTGGGCACAAAAATAGGGAGTGGAGGAAGGGGGACTGTAACAGAGGGGACAAGCCCAAGTATCAGCCAGGCAGGAATGATTCCTTCCTGATCCTGAAGCAATCACCATCCAAAAAATGTTCCCAGTAAGAAAACTGGCTTAGTGAGATGACTGTCCCCTTCTTTCGAAAAACCTGACCAGAAGGGTTTATTGGTCAAGGAGGAGAGACACTGTAGTGGGACATGGTGCAAGCTGTTTCAGGAGTCAGGATCCATCCTGGGCATACAGCCATTGGCTTCATGTTATTTGGGACTGGTTCTTAGGGAGAAATTAAAGGCAAATGCAGCCCTTTATCTTCATCTTAGACTCTGGCACACTTCCGATGTGATACTCGGTGAACAGGGTGTCAGGACAGTCTCAAAGCTGCATTTTTCAGTCTGTGATGGAGATACCCAGAGGATTTGCAAGTGTAAGAGCAAAGAGAGATGGGGCAAGTGAGCAAGGCAGGAGCCAGGGTCATCGCATTGGTTGAGGGGCCCCATGGGCAGGAGCACATCGCTGTGCCCACAGCAGTGGGGAGTGCCCTCAGGAGGAACAAATCTATTTGCTGGTGAAGCTGAACGGACATAAAATCTCCCTCAGTTATGTGGGTGTTTTTTTCTGTATAAACTTGCTAATTGAGTTGTAAAATAAAACTGCAGCCTTTCCTCTCCAATTTCTGCTGCTGCAGCAGCGTGCTAATTTGGGTTTGGAAGGGGGCTGGTAGAAGGTGGCATTTTGCCAGCATGAAATTATGCGCAAAAGTTTTGCAGTGGGAGAGAAGGGAGCCCGTCCCCGGCACAGGGAAGGACTGGGGGCAGGAGCTGCTGCACAGGGCTTGGGAGGCTTGGGAAGGTCCTGCAGCTGGGCTGGGCTGGGCTGATGCAAATTCAAGAAAGCCCAAAAGGGTTTAAATGAGGCTGCAATGGAGAACAGATGGGAAAGTCAGTGCTTGTGCGTCTCGCTAGACGCTGTGTGGTTGAGAGGATGAGCTGTGGGATTTCACATCTACCCTCCGGCACGGCCGGGCAGGATTTGCTGCTTGGGTTGGTGTACCTGTGTGTGTGTGTGTGTGTGTCTGTCTGTCTGTGTCTGTCTGTCTGTGTCTGTGTTAATGTGTGTGTTCATGTGCCTTCTGGTGTGGGCACATGTGCCTGGCGCTCACAGATGTGTGCCTGTGTCACTGGGGTGGTGTGGGTACGTGTGTTCCTGTGCCTGGGTCTCCATACACACAGTGAGGACAGGGATGTGGCTGTTGTCACCCAGCAGCACGAGGCTCTGTCATGGGGACAGCTACGCACAGGGACAAGGATGGGGTGGTGCAAACTGATGCAAAGGAACCCATTGCTCAGCTCTGCCAGCTTGCACCAGGCAGGGATTTGGCCCTGGTGCCCACACTTGGGGCTGAGAAGAGGACTGGCAAAAAAAAAAAATGGTGGGGAAAGGAAAAATAGGAGGCACAGCTGTCTGTTGCATCAATGTAACTTTAATTTTTGAAAGATACATATCAAAAATGCAGTGACAGTTCCAGTCCCAGGGAATTTGGTGAGGCTGAGGGTTCCACATGTGTGGCAGGTACACGCACCCCAGCCTGCAGGATATACAGGTTTGGGGCCCGAGGCTTGGCCCACACTCACCGTTTGTGTGCCTTGCAGTGTTTCCCATAAAACTGAAAAACGTGTGAAACTATTCCAGGTAGGATGCTCCAGGAAACATTGTAAGAAGCCCAGAGGTTTATGAATAGATTTGTCTGCCCATTCGACAGTCCTTCCCATCCCATCATCCTTCCATGTTTTTGCTGACCCTGTTGATCCGTTCCTTGGGCAGCACTGGGAAGGGAGCGCTGCCTTATGCTGCAGTGGGAGTGTCAGGAGCACACTTTGGAGCCTGGGGCTGATCTTTGAGTGGGATTGAGCAGGACAGGACCGGACAGTGCTTTTCAGCCTTCCCATCTTTGGGAAGAGATGCCCTGAGCACTCAGCCCTGCTGCCGTGTTCTGCTACTGTGAGGGCTCCCGAGTGGAGTCTCAGCACCCTGGCCAGGGGGCAGTGAGGCCTCAGGGGCTGGAAGGTCTTGTCAGATGGTTTTAAAAAATGACCTTTAGTATGACTTCAGTCCTGGCCATCCAGCACTGCATGGGACAGGGATTTCTCGGGATGGGGTTTCCTTGGAATAGTGTTCTGGGAGCGGTGTCCGTGTCTCCACGCTCTATGTGTGTGTGTGTGTGTGTACATACCGAGCAAATCCGCTGGTTGGCATGAGAAACCCGCTGGTGACACTGTGACAAAACACCTGTAAAATTACAGCAGAAAGAAATCCAAGAGGCTGCAGTGACAAATGCTTGTGAGAAACGATTGTTTTGGGGGGGAGAAAGGAAAAAAAAAGGCCGTGTTTGTTTTGGCGAAACACCTACATTCCTTCAAATAAATCATCGCAGCGCTTGTTTTTGTATTTGCGGAGAAATCGCAACAGACATAACCAGGGACTTAAGAGTCTTGAAATAACATCCTAGTAAATACCCCACTTTGTTATTTTAATCGAGACCCAAGGAAACATCTGAATTTTACCAAGGAAACCCTCCGTGCGAGGGAAAACATCAGCCCGCAGCCCGGCCGGGGCTTTGTTTTGCTCCGGTGTCGGACTCCCGAGGCGGAATTACCGGGGCCGATGGAGGCTCGGGGCAGCCCGGGGCACCTCGGAGCGGTGCGGGGCAGCCCGGGGCCCCGAGGCCGCCCCACAGCGGCTCCCGCGGCCGCTCCCGGCCCGGCCCCGCCGCCAGCATCACCCGGTGCCGGGGGAAAGCGATGTGCCCGAAACGTGAGGTGGCGGCTCCTCCGTTCGAAACACAGCCGGGGCTGCCCCATCTCCAGTGCGGGACCGGGACCCCCGCCCCAGTACGGGGTGGCTGGTGACCCGCTCCAGTACGGGGTGAAGTTTCCCGGTCCGGTCTTCGGTGGGGGTTCTCCGCTCCGAAATATGACCCCTGCAAACAGAGGTGGCGGTGCCCCCACAACCTCCCGCGATCACGATTTGGGGTCCCCTTCCAAAGTCGGACACAACCTCATCCCACCCCAGTTAGGCTGGGGTGACGCCGGGGCTGTGGGACGCAGCTCTCCCCGCCAAATGAGAGGTGCGGGTGCCCCACCGGGAGGGGGCCGGAGCCCGGAGGGGTCTCTCACCTGCCGGAGGAGCCAGGGCGGGCTCCGATGAGGGCCTCGGGGGTTCTCCCAGGAGGGGCGGGGTCCGGGGGGGATCCGGGGGTCTTTCACCTGCCGGGGCAGGCGGGGCGAGGGCCAAGGGGGAATCTGGGGGTCTCTCACCTGCCAGGGCGGGCGAGGGCTATTCGGGGGCTATCCGGG
>VZTJ01002120.1:3103997-3249294 GCA_013397795.1 Orthonyx spaldingii | reverse complement strand
CCTGCTGGGCGCCTGCCGCCTCCGCCGCGGGCTGGAGGCCGCCGCCGTGCGCGGCCCGTCGGCGGCCGCTCCCCAGCGACCCTCGGCAGCCGCGCCTTCCTCCGCCTCCTCCTCCTCCGCCGCCGCCGCCTCCCCCTTCTCCTCCCCGCCGCGGAGGGACGGGGCTCTCCGCAACGGCACGGTGGTGCCGCATCACTACATGGTGGCCCTGTACCAGCGCCTGGCCGCCCGCCGCGCCCCCGGCCGCCGCGCCGACACCGTGACGGGCTTCGCGGAGCGGGCGCGCAGCGGTGAGTGCGGGGCGCGCAGCGGTGAGTGCGGGACGCGCGTCCCCCCGCGCCACCAGCGCAGCGGACCGACAGCCCCGCCGGGACCTCGCCGTCGGGCGGGACAGAAATCGATGCTTGGGCTTGGGGATGGAGGCGGTGTTGTGCACGGGTGCGCGGATCGGGATCCTATGTGAGTGTGGAATGGACGCGCGGGGTCGTGCCTCACTTTGAGCGTGAGTTTGGGGACGCGGTGGCACACGGAGAGGATGCTGGCGCGTTGTTCCGAGCACGGGGCCGTGCCTGGGATAGGGCTGCGCGTTGGTTGGGGCTTGGGGTTGTGCACTGGTTTCCGCACGGGGTGGTTGCAGGGGATGGAGCTTTCCGGGATAGGGGCTGCGCATCCCGGCTGTTTAACGGGAATGAAGCCGTGCGCCAATCTGAGCGTGAGAGCGGGGACGAGGACAGTTCTGGCAGTGGGGCTGTGCGTGAGCATACGGTGAGGAGGGTGACGATGGGGACAGCAGAAGCTTTGTGCCGGGCACGAATGAAGGGTTTGCCGCCGGAGCTGAGCGGGGCCGGGGTGGCGGCGGGGCTGCACACGGGTCGGGATCCAGGATGACGCTTGGTGCTGCTGGGGATGCGGTTCGGGACGGGCTGCGAGGTGCAACCGGCCGGGACCGGGCGGGCGGCTCTCGGCACCTCCCGCCACCTGATGCGGGGCTGGGGCTGCGGCGCAGTGGGAGAGCAGCTTCTCCGTGCGGCATCCCCGTCCTGCCAGAGCCTTTGCAGCCCGAAAAACTCCGCGGGGCACGGCGACGAGCCGGGCCGGGCCGGGCCGGGGAGGAAGCGCAGCCACGGTGCCCCGGGGGTGCTCTGGGCATCGCCATGTCCTTCTCCCTCTTCGCCCTCTTTTGCCCTCTTCACACCCGCGGATCTAATAATGATAACCAGATGCAGATACGCACCTAACGATATACTCTTAACATACACATGCATGTATGTACTTCGCGTCCTGCCGGCCAAGTTCGCTCGGCTGGGGGGAAAGAAAGAATACATTCCCGATCGAATAAAATGAAAACGCAAACTGAAGAACAGCGCCAGCCGCCCCCCGTGCCTGTTGCCGGCTGCCCCGGAGTGCCGGAGTGGGAGAGCCCCCCAAACTCCATCTCCAAACCCCATCCCCACACCCAGAAGGGGCCGTATCCTGCCGGCAGCCTTTGCGGGACGGAGGATTACTGGAGGCTGATGGGGAAACGTCGGGGGAGCGAGGCGGGACCGGGGGGAGGATGCTCCGGTGGGAGAGTGGGCAGTGCTCCGTTTGGGAGTGCTGGGCGAAAACTGCGCACAGGTCCTGGGAAGTTTCAGCGCAAAACGAAACCAGATGAACTCTTCAAAGGGATCTCCTTATCTGGTCTTATCTGCTCCTCACAGGAATTTTGGATCTGCTTTTCAAATAGTAATTATAATGACTATAATGAATAATAATACTGCTATTAATGGCAATAATAGCAGCAGCAGCAAATGACAGGGAGAAGGCGGTTTCCCGCCCGGCGGGCGGTGCAGGCTGCACCCAGCGGCGCTGCCGGCGGGGCTGGGCGGGTGCGGGGCGGGGGTGTCGGGCAGGACTCTGCCGGCAGCGGGTCGGGGCGCTCCGGGCACAGCGGGGATGTTTGCAGCATGCCCGGGTCAGGTTTCTCGTTAACGAGGGAGAAAACAAAAAACACAACCCTCCCAGACTCAATTAATCTCCTCATCCTAGCTCCACCTCCCTCGGTGTTTCTTTTTTAAATTCACATTGAATATATTTCTTCAGTACCAGAAACTGCACAAGTCTGTGTCAGGTCTTTGAATCCACCAAAAATAGTGACAAACTGAGGCTGGGCTCACTTCCAGCCTCTGGGGGTGCCTCTTTCAGACCTGTATGCCTATCTGCGAGGGGGAAGTGGGATTTTTGCCAGCAAGTGTATGTGTATGATACTTGGGGCAGAAGACATCGGTGAGAAGCTGCTGGTTGGGGATGGTAGTGTGCTGCACGGGTTCAGGTGTGGCTTCCGTGCCAAAACAGAATAATGGTGCATCTGGGGTCACTGGAACATCCGGGAGGAGGCAGGGAAGCCTCCTGAGGATATGGGGAAGAGTGCTGGTGAGAAGCCACTTGTTTGAATTGGTTCCTCCCTCTCTGTACCTTCTCCTCCCCGTTTGTTTTCGGTGCCGCCCGCCAGAGTGACGCTCCTGGCTGCAGGACACGCAGCCTGTGTCCGCTGGGATGCTCGGGGAGCCGTGCTGCACAGTGAGATCTCCCCCATCAGCTCTGCGTCCCTTGCCCCTCCCTGATGAGAGCTTGGCTTTGGCTTGCTGATATTTAAAATTTTTTCCCCATTTTTCTTTGTGCTATCTCTTCCAGATGCCTCCCCATCCGCCTCGGAGCAGCGGTACTTCTTTGACATCTCCAGCCTGCCCGAGGCAGAGGAGGTGACGGGCGCGGAGCTGCGGATCCTGCGCTCCCTGCCTGAGAACCGGAGCCTGGCGCTGTCCCCCGAAGGCTCCTTCCACCACCTCCTGCTCGCCACCTGCCCCAGCCGGGACGGCGAGGAGCCCCGGCTGCTGGACTCCAGGGCTGCGGACATTGTGGACACGGGCTCCTCCAGATGGGAGGTGTTTGATGTCTGGGAGGCCTTGCGGGATCAGAGGGAGAGCTCGCTGCCGGGCAAGGCGCTGTGCTTCGTGCTGAGGGTGGTCTCGGAGCGCTCGGGGCAGCTCCTGCCGCCGCGGCAGCTGGGCTTCGGCAAACCCCGGCCGCAGCCCCACGAGCGAGCCCTGCTCGTGGCCTTCTCCCGCACCCAGAGGAAGGAGAACCTCTTCAAGGAGATCCGGGATAAGATCAAGGCCCTGGGCAGCCCCCCCTTCCTGGAGCCCCCTGATCCCGGCCGGGAGGCGTCTCCCAAGCGGAGGAAGAGGAGGACCACCATTGCCGCCCGCTCCGGGGGCAGAGGCCAGGGGAAGAAGGCGAAGACCCGCTGCAGCAGGAAGCCCCTGCACGTGAACTTCAAGGAGCTGGGCTGGGATGACTGGATAATCGCCCCCCTGGATTACGAGGCGTATCACTGCGAGGGGGTCTGTGACTTCCCGCTGCGCTCCCACCTGGAGCCCACCAACCACGCCATTATCCAGACCCTGATGAACTCCATGGACCCTGAGTCCACCCCCCCGAGCTGCTGCGTGCCCTCTAAGCTCAGCCCCATCAGCATCCTCTACATAGACTCCGGAAACAATGTGGTTTACAAACAGTACGAGGACATGGTCGTGGAGACGTGTGGCTGCAGGTAGCAATTTCTGCAGCTCTCCCTACGCCTCCTGGCCTTGCTCAGCAGCCCTGCCCATTTTATATATATAAATATAAATATATATATATAAAATATATATATATATACACACATGCACATTTTAGTGTGTGCCTTTCCAAAAGCCAAGCTCAGAGCAGGTGTTCCCTGTCTTCCCTGGCCACGACCCCAAGAGGGATGGGGGATGCCCCTCCGAGACTGTGAGGCTGCCACCTTCTCTGTGCCTTGCCTGTTCCCCCCTGGAAAGGGGGGCACACAGCCTGGCAGAGCCCCAAGGGAATGTCTCCTCAGCCTCTGAGCTCTGCCTGGTACGCTTGGTTTGCCAAAGTGGAGCTGACAACTTCTTTTCCATTTTGGAAAATGTCTGGCCAAAATTGTCTCGTTGGGAATGATGACCTGGGGGTGTGGGGGAGGTGGAGTGGTGGCTGGGGCAGAGGGATCGGGTCAGCATCACCCTCTGACTGTGGCAGTGGGGTGGAGGTGAGGTGGGAATGCTCTTTTCTCTGAGTTAAAGGAGTTTTTCTGGCTGCCTGCAAATCACTGCCCTGGGTTTTCTGGTGGAAAAATAAGGGATCCCTGGGGGAAGGCAGGGAGTGGAGAACCTGTGGCTGGAGTGGGTTGTAATCACTTGGTCCAGTCCTGTTTGCAGTGGGGAGAGGTTTGTGAGTCTGCTGGCGGAGACAGGAAAGGAGGAGAACTGGGTGCTAAAAGAGTCAGGTCTGAAGTAGAGCTTGTACTCTCGAAAAGATGGGAGTGGCCCTGGGAGGTGTTCGCTGGAGATGCCCTCACTCCACGTGGTCCGAAGCACTGGCCCTGTTGCCTGTGTCCTGCAGGAGGTTCTGGTTGGTGGGTCCCCTCCCTTTCCTGCAGAAAACTCCATTTCCAAGGCATACTGGGAACCGGGCATCAGGCCCACAAGTCACACAGCCATCCTGGCTGTGTCTGGAGAGAAACAAAGGTCCCGAGTTCCCTAGGGAACAGTAATCTCGCTGGGGTTCTTATCTTTCCAAATAATCTCTATAAAAGCACTGAGCTCCACCCTATCTTCCTTTGGCATCGATTTCCCAGGGGGCTGTGTCCCTCCCTGGAGTGCCAGCTGCTCCCTGCTCCATGAAGGGAGCTGGATCCTCCAGGAGCAGACCCTTCCCATGCTGAGGGCTGTTCTCCCCTCAGGGATACTACATGAAGTGGGGTGCTTTGACGTGTGCTGAAATGGCTGCAGGGTTTTAGTAACTCAGTGTAAATGACACCTTTACACCAGAGAAGCCTTTCATCCATGCCAGGGTGTGCTTTGGATGCTGGAAAGCATTTCTGCTGCACCTCAGTGGCTTTTGGTACCAAACTTTGGCTTCATGGCTGGGTTGGCTTAGACCAGAGGTGTATTTGCACAGACTTCGTGTTTGATGGTTTGTTTTTTTCATGTGGGCAGGGTGTTGGTGTGTAAACATCAGTGCTTATTAGTGATGGTAGTTTGCTTTTGGAGGAGATAAATCCCTGCTGGAAAACGTGGGGTTTTTCCTACATTAATCCATTGGTCCTCCATGGCAGGCGTGTTCTGCTGGGAGGGCTGAGCCTGGCCAGGGCAGAGAGGGGGTCACCTCAAAGAGCTCCACTGAGATCCAAATGATTTCAAAGGTCAGAAGAGCCTTGGTGAGGTCCAACAGCCCCTTCCCCCCAACAAAACAGTGCATCAGTAGGAAGTAAACTGTGCCCACTGATAGCAGTGACAGATCCACTGGATACCAGATCCACTGGATGACACCCCCAGCCTCCCTCCATCCTCACCCACAGAGCCTCAGGCTGTGGCTGGTGGCAGCTCAGGGGAGCGGGTGTGGTACCCTTGAGTCTCAGTACCCCCTTGACACCTGCAGAGCCCCTCTGGCTTTACATCTGTGTATCCAAGAGGAAAAACCATCTCCCTACCTCAGCACGGATGTAAATATATGTTAGTGATGTACCCGTCCCCAGGGGGACGCTCAGAGATGGAGGTCAGAGGGAGAGAGGAAAGATCAGATCCATGCCATCGGTTTTCTCCTTGTCAGCATTTGGGGAGGCCGAGGCTCCTGAGTGGGTGAGGAGGGGTCAGCACGAGGGTTTGTGGATTTCCTCTGCCCTTTGGCTTTAGCACAGCTGGTTGGGGAAAGAGGTTGGCACAGCAGTGCTCGAGCTGCCAGATTCCACATCACTTATAAAGTTACCAAGCTTTGGAAGTACCTAATTTTTCAATTGCCTTTGGTTGTTTGATAGTTTTTCTCACTGCTGAGACAAATTTCTAAAATGTTTTTGTTTCTTTTACCCCCTCCCCTTCCTCCAAATATTTGTGGTGGAGGTTCGTGGGCAGTTCAAATCCAGGCAAGATATATATAGCTGCTGGCAGCCCCTGCTGGCTGGTGGCTCTTGTGAGCCTCCGCCAAAAAGGTGTCCTGAGACCTGCTGCTGTGGGACTGTGTCCAGGGGGGTGTTAGTGCCACTGGCTCCCAGTTCTTGTGGTTTTTGTTCAGCCACAGCTGCAGGGAACAGACACATGTCACCCTCCTCAGGTCTGGAGGTGGCTGACGGAGAGCAGAGTGACAGGTTGGGTCTTGCAGTGCTTCACCCCAGCCCCGGTTCTGGGGCAGTGCCCACTGCTGGAGCTTTTGTCCTGAACCCCAGGATGGCTTTGCTGGTCCTGGGGACAGCAGCTGTGGCTCAGCTGCTGCAGTCCCGTGGCCTGGATCGCTACGATGAACTGGAGGGGAGGATTTGGGGAGAGGCTGCTGCTGGCAGCGATGCTGTCCATGGTCTCACCCGTGTGGGAACCCGGCCCGGCTCTCCTGGCTGCAGGGATCCCTGACCGGGGGTGTTGGGTGGGGGAGCAACCCCCATCCCCCCGAGGGGAGCCCAGCGGTGCTGGGACCTGTGGCAGGTGCCACCTGTTCCTTTCCTGGGCAAACAACCCCTGGAGGACAACAGGAGGGCAAAGGATGGAGTTGAACCCTCTTTCTGCTCCTCTAAGGAGTCAGGGGAGGCAGCTCCCTGCCCAGGGCTGCTCCAGGGAGATGTGTATGAGCAGGGCAAGGCTGGAGGACAGTGGGGCTGGGGCTTTGGTGGGCAACTGTGCTGCTCCCCTGGGTCAGTGTATCAGCTGCAGGGCTTGGCTCTCACCCTGCTCATTGCTCCCAGAGGAGCATTTCCAGAGCAAAAGCCACCACTGCCCCCTTTATGCATCCCTGCATGACGACTGCAAGGGCTGCCCCTCCATCCCCGGGCAGATTTGGAGATTGCACCCAAACAGTGGGATCAGTCTTGGGCAACAACCATCAGAGCTGCTGCAAATGTGTAGAGGTTTAGATTAAATATTGGGGGGAAAAAAGTCAGAGAAAGAGTTGTAAAGCTCTGCCCAGGGAAGTGGTGGAGTCACCATCCCTGGAAGTGTTCAAAGTGGACTTGGCACTTGAGGAGATGGTTCAGTGGTGAACAGGTGCTGGTGCAGGGCTGATGGTAGCACTTGATTCTTTCCACCTGTAATGATTATGTGATTCTAAATGGAAGTGGTGGGTGTGAAAGTCTTTCCTGGGCAGGGAGGTTCCCTTAGCTGAGTTGTTGGAGCCCTGCCCTGTTGGGGAGCAACACAGGGATGTCTGTAGAGGGCATGGAGCAGGAGTCCTGCCTTTGGAGAAAGGTTGGTGGGGCACTGGCTGCAGGATGGTGGCAGCCCAGCCCAGCCCCCATCCGTGGAGCTGCTCCTCTGCAGAGCAGCACCCTCTAATGCCAAAGGAAAGGCCCAGAAAAGATGTATTTCTGATCAGTTGCCTCTTGCCTGAGCTGATTTTTGGGCACATGTAAACTTTATAAATATGAGACTAGAGGTTGAATATGGACAAATATTAATTCGGCAGTCTCAGAGTGGTTTTAATGGATAATTATAGGTTCTCAATCTGCAGTATTTATACAAACTTTCCAGTTAAAAAAAACCCAAACAGTTTCCATGCAATGCATATTCTCCTGGAGGATTTGTTTGACCTTGAGCACCATTTCTATCTGCAGGATATAATTACAGTGAAACTAGAAATATTAAGCATTTGAAAAGAACTGTGTATCCATGCTTAACTGGCTCCCTCCTCTCTGACATGGGAATGTAATTGCACAGGAGTAGGGGAAACTTGCAGAGCGATCCCATTGACTTGGAAGCACTGGGGCTGGGATTTGGGGAACCTGCCCAGCTGGGGCAGGGACTGGTGTGTGTGCCTTGTCTGTGCCTTGAGCTTGTGCTCAAGCCACTGCCTGCAGGAACAGTCAGAAGCAAAATGACTTTATGCCCAGTCTAACCCTGGTGACCAGAGGTGCTTCTGGCCTAGAAATACTTCCCAAGAACCACAGATTTTATTATTTTTTTAAAGGAATAAGTGCTTTTTAATTCTCTTAAAATAGGGGGCTTGTCTAACCATGTGCCCTCCCCCCTCTTTTTTTCACATAATACTTCAAATACAGTGGTAGGAGGGAAATTAGTATCCTCTGGCAGAGAGAAGGGTTCATGCGGAAAAAGGTTTGATGTAGCTTCATCCTGGCACGGCTGCACTCATCCCAGTGGCCTCACTTTCTGATCAGCACTGGCAGGTGGAGCCACATCCTCTTTGCCTGTTGGCTGGTGGTTGGCACACCCATAGGGAAAAGGCTGCAAAGGTACCAATTCTGATTAAAATCAAACCCCAAGCCTTGACCCCTCTGCTCAAGTCAGTTCCAGCGACTCCTGTGCACGTTTGCACCCCGTGGGTTTTACCTCAGTCCTTGGCTGCACAGCTCTCTCCGGGTAGTGCTGCAGTGACTGACCCAGCACACTCCCCTTGCAAAACAAGCAGCTCCTTTTACAGTTTTTAGCCCTTATCCCACACACCTGGAGTGGTGTTTAGGGAGAGTCAGCTGTGCAGGCCCCATGGAACAGCAGACACACACACACCCCACTGCTGGCAGGGAAGAGACAAGGGAGGCTGGGGCATCGCTTAGGAGCCTTGGGAATGTGGGTCCCAAGCTGGGCCAATGGAGCAGAGCACCTTGGATGCTGGTGGGATGCCATGGCTTTGCTCTCCAGCCTTAACAGGAGTTTTGCCATGAGCTTCTGCTTGTGGTGATTGTATCAATAGCAGTATTTACAGTTACATCAAAACCCACAGGACCTGTGTTAACGTGGCAGATACATCATAAATACCAGCCCAGCTCATACTTGTGTTGGCCTAAAACTGGTGGGAAATGTCATGGGTTCCTGCTGAGCACATAGTGAGTTGTGAAATCCAAGTGCCTTCTCTTTTGTCTGTGCTGGGGCAGCAGTGCCAGGGAGAAAAAATCTCTGTGGGGTAATGGCAAGGAGAGCCTGGGTATTGCACAGAGGCGGCTCCTGAGATGGGGCTGTGTGCCCGTGTTTGAAAGACGGTCAGAGCAAAGGGCTATCACATGGACCTTGGCTGGGCGGTGCCATCAGATCACTTGCTGTGCCCCTGTCCTGGGTGCAGCTGCAGTTGTGGTGTGAGTTCTTCTCTCTTCACATCGTGCTCTGGGGAGGCGAGTGAGTGGGAAAACCTGTGTGGGAAGAAGCGAGGTCTTTGAGAACAGTGTGATTCTTTTTTTAAATCCTGATGACCAGCAGATCATGTGTGTCCCACTGGCCTCAGAGCAGCTCCCTTGGCGTCAGAGATCCCTTATTGTGGTGTCAGAATGGGGATGCTGGGTGGTGGCAGGAGCAGAGTGTAGCTGTCTCCTCTCTGTGGGAGTGTGTCCTCCACAAAAACACAATGAGGAAAGGAGCTGGGGAATACCTGTTCTGTGGGTGGGGTGCTGCTGATGGTCAGGAGCCTGTGATTTTGTGTGGGAGGGGGAGAGTTTTTCTGTCTTTTCTATCTTTGAATTAATGGCTGGTAAAAGAGTGAGATGTTCCACCAGGCTGGTGTGTGTGACACCTTCAATTTTGTCATAGTTGGTTTATATCTTCCAAGGTAAAAACAGCTGCATTCAGTCCTTTAAAGCTCTTTGTTCCTAGTACAATGTGTTGTGAGGTACATAGAGGTGCAGAGATATCTCTGAAAATCACTTATGTCCTATCAGCCAATGATCTGGGCTTTCAAAAATGACAAAAATTTGGAATTCGTGCTGGTGTAACCCACTGACCAAGGAGCCCACTCTACATCTTAAAGGATGTTTTGCATCTTTGCACCTCAAGACACAAACAGCCCTATGGCTGCTTTTCCCTTTTCCTGGCAGCAGTACCCAAACAGCTCCTGAATTTTCCATGCTGGAGGGGAGCCTGATGTAGCTGGTGGTGGGAAGGAGCACTGGCAGGCTGATGGATGAACTGTGTTTGGCTCTGGCTGAATGGATGGACTAGGGTAGGAAGCTTGGGCTGCAGAGCATTTTCATGGGGCTTGTATTGAAAAATCTTGATCCATTCCCATCCATTCCATGGACGAAACCAGAACTCCACGCGTTTTCAATGGTTTTTCAGCAGGTTTTGCTCTCCATTTTTCTGTCTACACTTAATAGTTCAGTTGTACGTTTTGTGAGCTCATTTTTCTGCTTTGGTACTTGTGCTCATGCTTTGGGTTTTCAGGATGGCGAGTGTGGAGACTTGCTGTGGTGTTTGGTGGGGGAAGGAGGGTGTGGGAGGGAAGTCTGAGCCTCAGCAGCAGGAGGATGTGGTGCAGTCTGTGCCTTTGAGCAGGGGACATTGAGGGGACAGGGCTGAAGCTGGTGGGAGGAGGGGATCTGCTCATCATGGGTCACACACTCAAGTGCTTTTCTGACGGAAAGTGGGAGCATTTGGGTCCCCTCTCCCCTTCTCTTTGCCACTGTGTCCACCTGTGCTGGTGCCACCCTGGTCTCCATCATCAGAGGAATGAGACCCACTGAGAGTCCCTGAGAGTGTGGCATTGGCCTTGATCCCAGGTTTTGGGGAGATGGTAGCGTTCCCTGTGGTGTTTCATTCCTTTCCTCCATCCTGCCTTGGTGAAGAGAGGGGAGGAGAGCAGCTGGGAATGAACAAGAGGCTGCTTGGTTCAGGGCTGCTCTGCTCCCAATCTGGTCATCCCAGGGAGCTGTGTGCCAGGAACTGCTGAGCATCAAGGGGCTCACAGGAGCTCAGCCAGCAGCAGCAGTGTGAAATAGCATCCACGGGCCAGGAAAAGGGATGGTCACAGAGGGAGGGCCCAGGCTTCTCTCCTTGAAGATGCCAGAGTTAAGAGGGTGTGTAGGAAGTGATCAGCTGGGATGGGGCATTTTGTAGGAGCAGCTCATCCCCTCCTTGCCCGGGCAGGAGAGTGATCATCCTGGTTACATTCATCCACCTGCTGCGAGTGATTGAACTTTTAAAGAAGGGCCTGAGTTCCTGAGGTGCCGAACGTCCAGAGCTCCCACACGCTTCAGCTGAGGCCACATTTGTGCAGTGCCTTTGCAGACGGAGCTCCCACAGCCTGAGGACTCAGGGGCTGTGCCTGCCTGGAGTCAGCAGCTTTGTCCTGCGCTGCAGCTCCCACTGGAAAACTGGTGGAGATGCTGCTCAAAGGGAATGGACACTTGTCTGTGCAGCACAGACCTGCTCTGCTCCTGGTGCTCCCTGTCTCGGATGAAGCAGGGAGCAACACTGATCCAGTTTGCTCAGCCCCTCTGTATCCCATCACTGTGTGCTCTGCTTCTGGAGTCAACACTTCCCGGAATTCCTTTGACAAAATGAGCCTCTCTGCTGGTCAGTCATGGTTTTATTTATATGATCTTTTCTTTGATTAGAAAGGAAAATATAAAAAAAATTGAAAAGTTTCCAATAGCTGTACCTGTAGTAGTTATGATTTTTGAAGCAATACTTGTATCCTGTGTGTGCCTCTGAACTATCCATGTATTTGTTCAGCTTTTTCAGGTCTGGGTGTGTGAAATATCTCAAAAGAAGATAGCTCTGTATGTGATGGTGTAAATGCATTGTTTGTATGTATCTAAAGTTTAAATAGATTGTACATATGGGATTGTAAATGAACTGTAAACAGCAATCTATATTTTCTTGAATATATTATATAGCAGTATATATTTGTTAAATAAATATTCTTGTATACTCTTCAATAACCTTTTTAATATTTTGTACAGATAAGTTTATTAAATATTTTATTGATAAATAGACCTCTGCAAGATTTTCTTTTGATGACTTGTGCCTGTGTCCTGGAACCAGATGCCAGAGCAGCCTTTGTAAACCACCTTTATTACCTGGGCTACCTAAGGTGTTAAACCAAAAGTGAAATACCCATTCATTTTAAACTGCCTTCCTGGGCAGCCTCAGGTATTTTCCAATAAATAAAGTCAGAACACCGAGTGTTTGTGATGGATTTATCATCAAAATGTGCATCTCTTTTCTTCCCTGTGTTTCTCAATAGAGTTCACCTGCTGTGTTGAGTGCCTACCCAGCTCCAGCCAGCCAAACAGGATTCTCTCCATTGTCTCCATCAGCCTGGACAAGGGAAGGCTCCATGGAGACCTCATTGTGGCCTTCAGTGCTTAAAGAGGGGCTTATACAAAGAGGGAGAGGGACTTTTTACACAGGCAGATAGTGATAGGACAAGGGGGAACGGTTTTAAACTAAAAGAGGAGAGATTTAGATTGGATATTAGGAGGAAATTCTTTCCTCTCGGGGTGGTGAAGCACTGGAACAGGTTGCCCAGAGAAGCTGTGGCTGCCCCATCCCTGGAAGTGTTCAAGGACAGACTGGATGAAGAGTGAGGTGCTTTAGCACGTGTTCCTGCCATGGACATCACCCAAGTGCCTTGGAGACAGAGAGTAAAGGTAATAAGGATTATGACTCTCTCTGCTACATCCCTAAGCACACAGTACTGTGAACATGCAGGTGTGGAGCAGGGCACATTGGGAGGCATGGAAGAAGTCCTCAAGGCAATCAGGTAGGTGTTTTAGACATACCAGAGCAAACTCAGCTTTCAAGACCCAGAAGAAACATGGAGAACTGAAGAGAGGTTTTCCTGAAGGACTTAAAAATTAAATCATGCAGTTCTGGTATTTCCTAGGCTGTCCCTTCCTCTTAAGCACATGCACAAATACATGGCTCAGCTGGAGCAAGGCATTGGTCATTTCCATTCCCAGTGGCACATGGAGTGACAGACCAAGCAGGACTCAGCTTTTGGTCAGTGTTCTGCATCCCCACATGCCCATTTTATGGTCACGCTGGCTGAGGGGATCTTTTGGTAGAGGGTCTCTGGCTAGGCACATGCAGAGAGGCAGGATGGCATTTGCCCCCATGGCCCCTGGCCCACTCTGTGAGCAGTTTTACAGGAATGTGCTATCTTAACAAACTGTTTTCAACAGAACATTGAAGGGTGAGAGCAAATGGTTATTCACAGGCATCCCACCACGTCTTCATGAAACCAGTGGGAGTGGTGGGGTTTGTGTGCAACGGACAGGAGTTTTTACTCCACAGCACTTCAGACTACTCGTGTGACTGACAACACAAACTAGTCAGTTTATAACTGAAGAGAAATCAAAGGCACAGCAAGGACAGAGGAGATGTCCAAGGTCACACATGAACACAATGGAAGAAAATGCAAAGCATTGGTAAAACAGGACATGGACATTCTTTCCTGTCAGGGTGGTGAGGCACTGGAACAGGTTTGGGGCTGGATCACTCTGGATGCTTAAAATCCTCTGGGTTTATTTTGTGGGTGAAAATACAAGTTTTTTCCTAAAAGCACGGCTAAGTTGCAGTACCCCCTGCACGAGGAGAGCATAATGTTAGGACTTCAAACATTTATGTTCTGTAAATGATATTCCTGTATCCTACAAGTTAGATTGTAAACAGCTGCATCCTTACCAAATTTTATGGGTGCCTGTTAGGGAAGACAGGTAGATGAGTCTTGACATTGGGAAAGCCTATCATCCCTAATTCCAAGTCATCTCATTTTCATGGATTCTTCTCAGTGTATGAAGCACAGTATTTCAGAGTCTGGGGGCTTTGAGGAGAATTTGTTGAAGATGCTCACAAAGGGGGAGAGCAGGAGGCACCCCCCACTGCCTCCTTCAGTGGGAATTGCTTCAAATAGGATGTCAAAAGATCTTTGAGTGTCTGACTGGCAAACCCTGCAGTCAGGTACAGTCAGTCGGATGTTTTAAAAAACACCCTGTATTTTATTAGCTGCTGCAAACTACTTTCCACAACACAACTATTTTCCTGCAAGCACATTCCTGCACCAGGCAAAATCGAGGCTGCTGACTATCAGCTTAAGCACTCTGAAAGAGTTTTTAATTAAATCCCTCCCTGCCTGTCCCATCTGAGCACGAATGTGAGCCTGTTCCATAACTTCTGCGTGATGCTACTGCGAGCAGCCATCGCTCCTGGCAGCTGCTTGTGCTGTTACTGCTGGATCTGCTGCTCGTGCTCAACCCCCATCAGCTGTTCCAGAAATATATGCTGTTTTAATAGTTCCTGGTCACTCACAAACGCTCTCTGGATTCTTATTTTGTAAATGTGCCAGGAAAGAGAACATTTGCCTGCAAGTGAAGAGCCTCAGAAACTTATTGTAGTTGGGAGTCTGAGCATGACCTGTGACACAGAGCAAAACAAGTCTCTTGGGTCTAGTGAGCTTATCCAAACCCAGTAATAGTTTGAGTGACTTTAAAATGATAACATTGAACATCTTGTTTAAAGTCTTTGCTGGCAATTAGCTAGACCAAAGAAAGGGATGGGGAGTGGATGCACATATAAACCCATTTTCTGTAAAATAAATACATAAATGACCTCAGCTGCAGAGAAGAGATTATCTGCTGTGGCTCGTGTATGCAATCTGTCTCCGTGAGTCAAGACTCTGGTGTTTAGCTTGGAGTCCAACTCCAAATTCTTCACCATAAACACTGGGCAAGCACTCATCCAGCTTCCTGAAGGGACAAACCTCACTGATCCACGCACTCTATAGCTCATTCAGAGCAGCAAACACAGAGCTGGAGGCAGCAAAGGGAAACGGACTGATTATTTTGGAGGGGCTCTGGATAAAAATGCTTAAGTGAGTCAGGTGCCTACCACCCACAGATTTTCTGTGCACTTGGCAGATGTCTGCATCGCACGTGAAATTTGGGGTTTGGCAAGTATTTTTGTAAATTTTGTATGCATGAAGTAATAACGGAGGTGAACTGCGACTAAACAAGTTACCAAAACAAAGAATCAAGTTACATTTTACCATAAATTTCTTTATTTTTGTTATTGGAATCGTGTACTTTTAATAAAAGGTATCGATCTAGCAAAACACTTGCACGAGTCAAAGTCACTGCACTACCAGGGTTACTCGTGTGGTGAGAATCAAGCACAGATGTGAATGACAGTGAGTAGGTGCTACAGCATACAGTCAATATATTTGTGATAGGTTTTCCAAGAATTCTTAAATAGTCTAAAATAGGCAAGACCACACTGTGTTTTCATGGTAAATTGGCACATGTGGACCACAAGCACTTCTGACACTCTTTGCCTGGGGTGACACTGAACACCACGGGCTGCCGAGGGGCTGGATTCTCACTGTGTGGGATCTGCTCCCTTAGGAAATACAGCTGTGGAAACTAGGCCCGTGTGTTTTAGCAGTGAATAGAGTAGCAAATTTTCAGATCTTAGCCTTACAGTAACAGCTTCTAGGAGGAAGGTAGCAATTGAATCAATATGGTTTTGATAATGCTAGAGAAAATTCTTTTAAGAAAATTGTAAGGCATTCTTCTGCAATAGATCTGGTCATCACTGACGAGACCTAATCTCAGTTTAGGTCTAATGCAGTTAGGATTTAGTATAATGGATTAACATTTGTATAAAAGGCATACACAAGTCAAGTACAAGTATTGCTAAATTAATTCCTCATACAAAGTATACGAATAATGCACTGTAAACAACTGCTTCTCATAGGTGCTTCAGTTTCCAGGCTGTAGTAGTTGCTTGTCATCTTTGGTTAATGCAAGATTTCGCCTGGTCTCAGGAGATCCACTACAACAGCTGAACTCCCACAAAGTGAGTCCTTGTCGATTCCCTGATTCCACACACTTCGAAGAACAAATGCTTTGTTCAACCAGATCAATGTGCAAACCAAACCAACCAAGTGAACTGCAGTTTTTATGCTGCTGACATACAAACAGGTGCACATGTACATGTATGTGTACGTTAATGGATCTCCACGTCTGCGCACGTCCTCCCCGGCTCTGCCCCAGCCAACAGATGCAGGGAGCATCTGCCACAAGGCCATCCAGCTGGGCTGATGCCAACATCTGGGGGCTATCACACAGACACACACAACCACGGATTTCTAAAGTGAGCACAAGGATTGTTTTGATCATGACTGCAAATGGACCTGTAGAAAGAAGGAAAGTCCTGTGACTTTCCAGTGAGCAGAATCAGTTGCATGGGAACAGTCCCCTCGTTTGGAACGTGTCTGGTTCCTCCCCACGCTGCTGAAACTGTGGCCTTGACATTCTTGCCCCACTCATCAGTACCACTTCATTACGTGGCAGTGTAACTGGAAAATCCACTGGCTAGTCTCAAAAGCTACACCAGTTTCTGATACAAAGAAGGTCACTTAAATCTGCTGTCACTCTGCAGATTTGAAAACTAGTCCATAATATCCAGGAATTGAACTCTATTACAAGTTGCTCTAAATATTAGTGAAGGGTTCAAGGGGGGTTTAGAGAGCAGTGGAAGGGGTGTGTATAATGGTGTAAGAAAACGAAGCAATTAATTGATGTTTCTGCATCACAGAGAACATTCTCCAATACCATTCTCACCCGTATCAAAACTGGTAATAAATCATGTAAGTTAGATACTCAATGCACCATCTAAATTCATCTTTTTGCAACAGCAAGACCTCCCCTGACTATACTCTGTAGTGTTTTGCTTATTTATAAATGTCTCTATGAACTCCACAGGGAGACTATTTCACAGGTTCATGGCTAGAAAGCTTTTCCTGATTACACTTGGCTCTGTTCCCCTTACATGCAATATTTTCATTTCTAGCTATTCCCTGTAACTTCTTTTGTTATCACAACTGGTAGGATGCTTTTTTCTATTTTTTTTTTTCCATCTGTAAAGGAGGGAGTTCACCAAATGTGAGGAACAGTGAACTTGTCAGCACCATGCAAGGGTCTGGTTCTCAACAGCAACGTTCATGCCATGTCATGGGTGCAGCCGTGGCACAGTAACAGATGTTTTCTGATGGTGATCTTACCTAATTTGTGGCTTGGCAGAAAATTTCATACTTCAGTCCTTAGAGCAAAGAACTGAAATTTAGACATGCATCAAAAGTGGTTTAATTCTTTAAAGTTGCTGAGCAAGCACTGTTCTCATGAACTTCATTAGGACAGCTAGGCCACCTAGAAGTTGTTATACACAGATTCTGCAATCCATTTTAACCTTTAAATACTGGCATTTTTGATCAGTGTACTTTCCCTTCTCTACAGTCAATTGAAAAATGAAACACTTGGCCATGTTCCAGACAAGAGACCCTTATGTATTCCCTTGCTGAGCAGCCACAGATACCTTACGGCATTTTTAATACCCTGTGGAGTCCTGGCAGTGCCCCAAACTCCTGGTGAGACTTGAAGAAACTGCACACCTGATCTACACATCTTCCCTGAACTCATCCTGAACTCATCCTGGACTCAGCCTGACCACCAACCCCCTCTGACCCAGAGGGGACAATGTCAGGGCTGACCAGGGCCTTGGACTGTTCTGGCTGCTGTGCACCCAGCTTACACAAATGGGTGAGACACGAGGAGAGGGCCAGGCCTTTCACAGCCTTCCAGGATCCACCCGCATCCCAACACTTCTCCAGCAGTGAGTGAGGTGCTGGTAGCTCAGGTACAGTTGTATCAGCATTGTCCAGAGCACCAGCAGACAATAAATATTCCACCCTTTGCCAAGTCTTCCAGAGTCCTGAAGACTCAGGATGAAACTACATAAGCACTGAGTCAATAAAACTATACTTTGGACCAGCCAGTCTCTCTTTAACTTTCTCCGAAACATCTCAATAGAAAACAAGCCATAATCTATAATAAACAGAAAAAAATAAGACAGACTCTCTCACAAAAAAGTTACACGTTCACAAAATAATTACATCATTTTCTTGTTAATCACTGAATTAGTGTTTATAATTTGGTCAGATCGTCCTGTAGCCAGTCTGTGATCATGGCAGCCATCTCCTTGCTGGCATCAAGCACGAAGGCGTGGCGGAGCCCCTTCTCACAGAGCCGAATGTCCCCGTCTGGAAAATCCATCTTGAGATCATCGTAGTAGTTCTGTGGACACCAGCTGTCTCCAGTTCCATAGTAAAAAATCAGCTAGAAAGCAAAGCATATCAAATAATCAGTGTGGGAAGTTACTGAGGGAGCAACCAATACAATCATTTGGAAACAAGCAATGTTTCAAGTCCCAAGATATACTGTGAGAAATAGATTGGTACTTCTTGGTTGTTTCCAGGTCTGCATGTATGATGAATACAATTAAATGCTCTGTGACTCAGTTTCCCCATCTGTAAAACTGGAACACAATACAGGCTTAACTCTGAAAACAGAGATCTGCTGATGAAAGCCTGGCTGACTTCAGAAATTTCTTATTACGGCTCAAAATATTGAGCTGTCCATGGAGTCCAGCCCTAAGCAGTCCAGCTGCTGTGTTTTCTGTAGCTGTTAGCAGTTTTCTGTGTTAGCTTTCCAGCTATTTAAAAAAGCAATGACCAGGGTCATCTTCACCTATATCAGGTTGCTCAAAGCTCCATTCAACCTGACCTTGAATGTTTTCAGAGATGGGGCACCCACCACCTCTCTGGAAAACCTGTGCCAGTGTTTCACCACCCTCATTGTAAAAACACTTCCCTATTGCTAGTCTGTATTGATCCTCTTTTAGTTTAAAACCATTGTCCCTTGTTCTATTGCAACAGGCCTTGCTAAAAATTCTGTCTCATTTTTCTTACAGGCTCCTTTTAGGTACTGGAAGTTGCTATAAGGTCTTCCTGGAGCCCTCTCTTCTCCAGGCTGAACAGCCCCAACTCTCTATCATCCGTGTGGTGGAGCACAGGCACCTCCCAGAGAGCAACAAACAATTTTCTTCTGGGTTGTAACATGGAACTAAAATTCTGCAAAAGTCCATTTTGTTTTGATCTTGCCCAATATAACCTTGGCCGATGACATACATGAAGCAGGTGCTACCTGCCCTAGAGCCCACCTAAACACAGAAGTCATAAATTCCAGGCAAATACCATATTCAGGGAAGTGTCTTTTCTCTCTGTTAGAAACAGTGAATGTCACGTTTCCCCAAGTCATCATTTCTCCCCATTTTCATCTTGACTTTGCATGCTACAGCTATGCTTTTCAATTCCTATAAAGTGTATGAGGGGAAAGTAGTTGTCTGGGAGAGAGTAAAAACCTATGGATTTCAGACTGTACAAGAACAAGATTAATGAGGAGCACTCTTCATACTAAAATGTTTGAATGCAGGTACCAGAAGGATGCTGATTGCTCAACACATCACACACACAGCTTGGCCCAATTCCATTAGTCGCATTTGTTTCATATTTCATTTCTGTACTTCAGTGAATAATCGAGCAATGCTAACATAAATTAGGGGACGAGAAGTTTTCCTTTCATCACAAATATCTTCAATTCCATCATTTTTGTAGCCATGTGGAATATAAATAAGTGGACCCACTGGGGTAGGGGTGGGCTAAGAGCCCAGACTGCATTTCACAAACTATTAAAAGGTTTTGTCTAACTCACTTTTCTCTTGCTGAAGTTTGCCCAAATCTTGTACATTATTGACTGTTGGCTGTATCCAAAATACAGTATCTCTGTTGCACAGACATCAACCCCAGTTATACTTCTATTTATGTGCAAAACATAGGACATAAACCATCCCATGTTAACAAACATTATTGGTTTCCTTTGTCACTCATTACTTGCTGAAAACAAGGTGTGTTGTTTGCTCTAGCAGAAAGTTTCTTTTGATCTTGCCTCCAATTCATCAATCACAAGGTATCACACTAGCAAAAGTTCTTCAAAAAAGCCAATGTAAAATGTCCTGATGCATTCAGGCCTTTTGGAAATGAAACATTTGACCAAATTATGTTTAACCCTGGGCTCCATTACCAACAGATACAGAAAGAAAAATCATGAAACTGAGGGGAAAAAAAGCAATGGAGCAACTCCAGTTTAATGGAGTAGTCCTTGAAATGGTTGGATTTTTTGAAAGGCTAGTCATAAGAGTCTTATCACATGATGATTTAGAAAAAGATGAAAAGCCATTTACACTTACAAAGGTGGATAAAATACTTGGCTTAGTCTGCATGGACTGTGAAATGGGCTCTTCTCCAGGTAGGGTTGTAAACTTGAGAACTCACAGACTTGAAAATGCCTAAATAGAAGATCTATGTGCATTCTTAGCTTGCCCCTGGTATATTTGCATTACAGTTTAATCTTTCACTGCATGATCCAAAGGATCCTTGACTTACTCAATCCACTGACAGGATGACATTCAGCTGATGAGCTGCTATTTGATAGTACTTTTCGTTTTAAATTCTGTGTGAGGTCTGAGGATTTATTTACTACATATTTCATGGTTTACAGACAGGATTTATTTTCTTTATGCTCTGCATTCCTCTGGCGTGCACCACTACAGGATTTGCATGCTCACATTTATTAATTTAGCTTTGCAACACCTTAGTGGCCATTTTTATCTTCATTTTGCAGGTGGGAAGCACAGAAATTAATGTCAAACTACATTTATTAATTTGAAAGCACGTAGTGTAGAGTGAAACACCTCCAGCTGGTTTTCCAGCATGTGCAGTATTACACAGTATTGACTATACTCTAAGGACAGCACTCCTGGACTGCACTTGCAGGTGTTCTGAAACACTGTTTATCTGTCTGTAATATACATTTCAAGGTCTTAAATAAGATATTCAGAAAAGTGAGAACAAACTGTGACCATCTATGAAAAATATTGATGACTTCACCAAGAGTCTTTGAAGTTTAGGTGCCTTTACCATGAACTTATTCACTTTTATTTCAACAGGCATTTTACCCTTTCTGCCACAGATGAGGTAGGAGTTGTGCATCCTGCTGTCCCCTTCATTACACAGGTCTTTTGGTTAAAGAAAGAAGAAAAAGGAAAAGGGATGTTTTAATGAAAGATCAGTGCTGAATGCTTACACAAAAGGTGTCTGAATTGAGGTCAGTGCTCCCCAGCTGTGAAATGTTTGGTAATGCAACGTCAACTGGTTTTAGCAGAACTTGTGTGTACAGTGTGCTGGGCTTCCAGGAGATAAAGCAAACCCCAGGTATTTCACATGTAGCACCTACATCTACTGCCAGTAGTGCCAACACCTCTAGATATGCTGCTTTAGGCCTCTATTCCTTAAGGTTGCAATTGAAAGAAGCAGCACTGTCAGCTTCTTGTCAGAGGAACACAGGACATTCCTGCCGGTGCCATGCTGGAGGCATCCAGCACAGAAATTAATGATTTAGTTTGAATCTATGGTGTGTTTTTGAAGCAAATGTCCAGTTTGTCCATATTTACCATACTTTGGCTCACATACTTTGGTTACCATAATTTGGACCACATGGAGTCCTTCCAACTGAAACTAAAGCAAAGATGCATTTCAGGATCACACTTCACAAGCTCCAGTCACCAATGGACATTGAGTCCATGGGACCAGACAATGGTTGGCTGAAGCAATAACCCTCTCAGGTGCCTCCTTTAGGAATACCAGGTCCTCACCACTTACTATCCTTCTCTACAAATTCTATTCCATTGTGTTGCTATTCTTAAGGTGAACATGGTCAATGGCACTCGCTGAGGACAGGAACAATAAGATTTTGGAAATTTAGGTTCCATTCCAAGCAGGAAAGGGCAGGACATTTACCAACTACTGGTCTTGTTGTCCAGTCACTTGTCCACTCTTTACAGGTATGACTTCTTTTGTCTTGTCCCTTTCTGGTCTCAAGACTGCTCTACACCCTCTTTGGTTCTTTATTTCAGCTCTATTCTCCCTATCTCATGATTTCCAATTTCTATTACTTCTGCTTCTTGTTCTAGTCCTACATTCTTGCCCTGTGAAGTCCAGATTTTAGTCTCCTGGTTCCTCCATCTCATTCTGAGTCCCAGCTCCAACCCTAGATGTTTTTCCTAGAGCCTCTACTCCCAGTGCTGCTCCTCAAGCACCTCTCAGACTATCAGTTGTTCTTAGCATCAGGGCTGGGTTCAGTTCAGCATAAAAACATCTAAGTACAGGTTCCTATATTCTGGTTTATATGTGTACCAGGCAGCACAATTTCCATCACACATTCAGGAAGGATGGTCTTGCTTGGGTAGCTCCAATCCACCACCTCATATTGCACCAAAAGCCTTCCTTTGGCCAAACAAACAGAGCCCTTGGTTCTTCCTGCCTTCTCCTCCTCCTCCTCCTCCTCCTCCCTCCTCTCTGTTTACTGCTCCCTCACTAGCTCTCCTCTTTACTACCTCAGCACATGTCTCCTCTACACTGGAATGAGAAATTTCCTTCTCTAAGCTAGGAACTTCTACCCTGAGAAAAAAATGCATTTTCCCCTGAGCTTTATTTGTAGACATTGTAGAATCCTTTGGATTGAAATAAACCCAGTCAAGGTAGGACAGACACTTGTGTCATATATGCAACTGAGCGTTGAGTCTGTTATAATCAACTAAGAACAGTTTCTAAACAGGAGACCTGGGGAGCTCGATTTGATGCTGCAGTTATTTTGCCTGCTTATTTCCTGTGCAGGTGCATTCTGTCCATGTGCCCACGTCTGCACATCCAAAACTTTAACAGAAGTGTTTCTTAATTGCAGAACTGTGTTCAAAATGCTTCCTTATTACTGGATTATGAGAAAGAGCAAGATTGCAATCAAGGTGTAAATTTTCAGTGATCCAGATGTAGGTATAGGGCCTATAAAACCTGACAGCTACTTGATTGCCATTTGTGAAATTGAGGATCTCCTTTTGAATGACAAAATGTATCTGTTCTTTGCCTGTGCCACACACAGACAAGAAATATACAGACTTTAAAATGTCACCCCTTTTCCTAATATACTTAAACAGAATAATTTTAGGTATCTTTAAAGAAAAGCTTCCAGAATCCAACTCCTCATTTTCATTTTAACATCAGGAGCTTTGCTATTGCAGCAGGCAGGCAGGAATAATTAACAAACCATGTGTAACCAGAGGCACATGGGATCTCCATTAATGTGGGGAACACTGGCATGCACTGTATGGTTTGCATGGGCCTGTAAAGTGCATATTTTCCTGTGGATGGTGGATGGCTGTAAAGACATCCTGAGTCAGCACAGCCACTGCACCAGCAATGGAAAGCTGCTGCCAGTCTAAGCACTCAGAAATGATGAGTCAGGCCCCCAAAATAATTAGACTAGCTAAAAATAAACAGATTTGCAAAACAATAAATAGGAAGTTCTTTCTAATTTTCCTCTGGGCTTAAACTTTTTGCATTTTTTTAAACTTTTCTGCCATGAGGGTGAGAGGATTATCCTTTATTCTTTTGCAACATTGAATGGTGAGACTTCCAGGTATTTCTGACTCAGAAGGGACATGGCAGCTACCACTGGACATGACAAAGACTTTAGGATTCCTGATGCAATATCCTGCTTGCTATGAGTGACCAAAACATGTCGTTTTTCACGATCTGATGTTGAGGGCAGAATGAAGGGGATGTGGCTGTCTTTGCCAGCCATTTCAATGCTGCATTTGAAGTAGTTATGCAATTTCTAAATTTCAAATAGCTTTAAAATAACAGCAGTATTCTTAGAAGATGATTTACCATTAAATGGCTCAGAAGTATTTTCAGCCTTAGCTTCTGTAAATTAAAGCACAAGTCCAAATAGGGCTCTGTCAGCCTCGTACCCTGTAATATGGTATGTGTACTCTGACACTACACAATGATGGCAGCTGCTAAGTAAACATCAGAAGAATCTGAGATTTGTATCAACAGGATGTTTACATTTTGAAGAGTTTCTAAGAAAATAATAAAGATTTCCTGCAGTTGACTCCATTGGCACTTGTTACAGTATGTATGACAGTTCACAGAAGTACAAATTACAGAGAGATTTCTGCCTCTTCTGTGACTGTCATAGGCCAGCACTGAAAAACCAAATCCAGTAAGTTAAAATATATTAATTGAGTTTTCTCTATCTCTATGGAATTTGGTACGTGTTAGAACAACCTGAGGATCTTATTACATGGGCAGGCACCACTCCAGCTGATGGCCAAGAGTGAAGGACTGATCTCTGTGGCTAGAAAGGAGCAGCACATGTGCAATAGCAGGACTGCACCAGTGTCCTTGCTGAAATCCTTGTCTGTGATACACTCACATTTTATCAGTATTACTCCCACATGCATTCACTGGCTGCCACAGCAGCTTCTCTCTGGGTGACATCTCTCAGCAGTAACCAGCGAGTAGTTTCATTTTTTCTTGGATGAAAAGTAGTTTAGAAGGCATTATCCCAGAATTAGTTTCAACCAAGGTTTATAGAAAATGACTTAACTTCTATGGAATTATGAAAGTGTCTCCACCTTATCCTGCCAAAAGAATAGGATAAACGACTGATTTGGGACATCCTTTTTTTTTATTTGCTTCAGTTGTACTTTGGCTTCACTAATCAGTTTCTGGGAATTCAATGAGCTGGCATTGCCCTAGGAAGCCCTAAATGCTTTGGGATATGGTTCTCCAAGACACCATCTCTCTCCCTCATGATCCTGCCATGGTTGAGATCAGCCAGTTTTATGGTGAGGTCCTGGGAACTTGCTTCTCAGTTTGTTTTACCAGAACTGGGTTTTCTCAACTTGCCAAGGGCAGTGTGAAACCAAATGTTTTCAGTTGGACTGTTTTGAGAAGAGGCAGTTGACAATCTGGGGTACGAGATGCTCTTTTTAAATACCGACCTGTCCAGCTTGTACTAAAGGTGTAATGAGTAGTTCAAGTGCTCATGGTGAGTTTATTTAACATAAGGATGTCGCCCAGTTTTGTTAAACCAGCATAAATAAAAACCAAACCCAGCTTCCCTGGTTTCCTTTCCCCTGGAAAGGAGGTGGAAAAATATTTTACTATCGGAGAAATTAGGATGCAAACCCTTAGATATGGCCTGATGAGGTGGCTACTCTGCATGTGATTCCAGGAGTGTTAGTGCTCTCCCCAGTGTCAGGTATGGTGTTCTATAGAGTTTTCACGCTTTTATCAGTGCTGAAACTTGGTAAATCAACAAAGGGAAAAGGGCTTCTCTTTAACTTTGCTGCAGTCTGTTATCAATGCTACTGGCTGCTCTGCAAAAGGACCCACGAGATCAAGAGAGGCCACTTTCACTTCCACTTTCTCACAGATGATGGGTCTAACTCAATGCAAAATAAAACTGTGCTTTTAAAAAGGATGCAAAGGATTTATCAACAAATCAGGGTGATTAACTTATTTATATTATCCATGTTACTTTTAAAGACTTAAAAGCATTTCGAGGGTATATATTTAGATGTGTCAGGAACATGAATATTTCAGAAGTCAAGTCTGTATAAACACCAAAACAAAAACAGACCTGAAACCACTATTTAAGCAATACTACTGCTGGGACAGATTCTGCTAACCATATTTACTACAAACAGTTTTTTCCTCTGAGTATCAGCCTGACACCGTCTACATTCAGTAGGACTTTATCTAAGGTAAACCAGTCAAATCTCTCTTGCAACAGCAGGATCAGCATCTGGCTGTAAAGGGCAATGTTCCTCAGTGGTGTGCACAGTGGGAGATAAGAAATAAAGGGTAGTAAGGGGTCAGTGGTAACTTTTAAATATTCTTCATAAGGCTGGGGAAACATCACTGTCTTTGCTCATTGCGTGCAGCACACACCTTATACCCACCCCAAAAATTCTGGAAATTCTTGTCATCACTTCTTTACTAGAATACCACGCAGTACAAATGATGGTAACAGGTGCTCAGCGACAAAGTGAAACATCACAGGTAAGGATATTGTGGTACATTGACTTTTTTAAATGGTCACTGGGGTCCTTTTCCACTGAGGAGAGAAGCTGCTGATCCCCGATTAGGCATTCTGGGCACTTCAAAGAGAAGGCTGTTCTTGTGGTTAAATGACACAGGCACCAAAATCCCCAAGCTCATGTGCAACTTCCCTGGCTTCAACTCTGCACCTCCAGGGAGTGCAGGCCAAAAAGGATATTAGACCAGCCAAAAAAAAGAGGTGTTCTTGGCTCGAGAGAACACTTTGCACCTATTCAGAAAGAGTGTTTGGAAGGTTTTTCACAAATGTAGGCAAGCACCTCACTCAGGCTGTGGGCAGGGAAAGTTATTTGTAATATTCTTTTAAGCACGTATCTTCAGATCATGCTCCTCTCACTGGGAATAATTACTAACCCCCATGGATGTCTACAGAGACTCAAACAAAAACACTAGGCAACATCAAAACAGCGGCTTCATGGGTCAAAATAGTTCTTGGTTGCTTAGTATAAAAATTTCTCTAGCACGGACAATTTTGCAAAGATAAAACCTAGCACTTCTCTGTGGAAAGGAAATACTTCATTCTTCATGCAGTATTTTTTTCTAAATATTCTAAATCTCTGCATGCCAGTGTTTAGTTGTTACTCTTGGAGAACACATTATCTGCGGTATCATTGGTGTGATATAAACTTGCACTGCTTTAAATTCTAAATGCAAGAAGTAGTAAACATTCATTTCATTAATTTTTTCAAAACTGAATTTATTCCCCACCTAACCATCTACATATGAGTGGTTTTAAGCCACCTATGACACAGACTCGACAGTTTGAGTGAAAATAGCTTAATATACCCATAAACTTCCAGTTTATACCTTTCTTCTCACATAACAGGTTGTTTGCTTTTTTTTTCATCTTTGTATCTCTGCTTCAGATGTTTCCTGCCTTTTTCCTTATGCAATCAATGCAACTGCTACACCGGGCCACTGGTAAAAAACTCAAGGAACATATGAATGTTTTTTGGTTTAACATGCTAACCAAAACAATCCTGATTTGCAGTTGGAGGAGATGGTTTATGATCTTAAGAAATTGTGAACCACTACAGAAAGTTCACTGATTCAAGAATTCCTGAAGCCTGTGGAAGCTCTTCAGTGGTTTTAAAAGGGCTTTGGAGCAGATCTTACATTTCAAAATAGGACTACTGTGTATTACACATGAGTAATGAACCAGATATATCTCTCAATAAATATAAAATCTGAGGAGTGATTATTTTAAAAGGGAATTTGCTCTGTAAGCACTCTAGTTCTATCCTTTTGTGCAATTATCTTTTTGATTTATATAAGGTTATATTTATTATAACAGGTTTATAAGCTTATTTGACAGAAAAAGAGTCAATAAGGTTAAGTCTTAAAAAATGAGCAATGAATGGGGCATAATGCAAACTGACAAAGTTAAGTCCTGTGGAGAATCTCTGTAAGGAAATATCATTGCCCATTCCAGGCATGCTAGTGAATGCCCAACACAACCATTTTCCTGTGCCTTTTAAAATTTTTTTCATTCTGTTTGTACAAGCTCCGTGATGCTCAGTGCTGATCCATCTTTTAAGAACATGGAATTACACCCACTTCCTTTTGTGCAGGAATTACAATAAACTTCCTCTAGTTCAGTAGTATCTTTGCCTCCAGCTTCTGTTAGGAAAGAGAGTTGGAGTTATTACAGTGAAAGAACGTAGGTAGCTCAGCTGCCTTAGACATGATCAGCTAATAATTAACCTCCAGAGCTGAGAAAACCTTTTATCAGTATCCCTTACCTTGTTTGTTTGGATTTTCTGGTTTATCACAACCCCCCATGTCCCTGCAATAAGAAGCTCAAATTCCTGTACGTTCATGTACTGCTCGATCCGGACAAATAACTTTACACAATATTTCAAAGGCTCTACCATATATTACTTTGTTAGAAGACAGGTCTCCATCCTCCTCATACAGTTCCACTGCTATTTAATGTGCGCAGCTTCCGACTTTAAAAGAGTTTAAGTGAAAAACCTCACTTAATTATCCAAACAATATTCCAGCTCCCATTCTTTCAACATAAATCCAAGCAATTAACTTTGTTAGACTAAGAATCTGCAGTCTGGTGATAAAATTTCTCATGGTCTCTAGCTAGTATTAATTATAGTTAAACCTGGACATGGAAAGATTGGAATAATTTTGTGTCTCTTCTTTCAGATCACAGAATGCAAACAAGATCCAGAAATAACTTTTCTATTCCACAGCAGCTGGCAAAGTCAGGTGTTAAGATTGGCTTTTACCATATGATCACAGTGACTACTAAACAGCATAAATTTTTTGAAGTAACAGCTTGCCAGTTCTATAGCAACTTGGACTATAATTCCTGTTTTTATAAACTTCCAACCTTTATAAGTTAAGCCCATTTTTATTGTCAATACTCTTCAAATTTAACATGATGCCAACTGAAAATTTTTCCCTTAATTCTTACATTCCCAGAAATTACTAGAAGATGAAAAAAGAGAAGCATTTAGCTTCATTTTTAGACCTGCTTTTTCTTCAGTTTGCCAACTCTTATAAGCTTGCTTCAGCTTTTTGTTTTCTTGAGTATGTTTGCCACACATGTATGAGGATATAGGAGAATCAATAAAAGACAGTAAACACAGGTTTAAAACAGCTCCTGCCTGCCAAGGCCATGCTTAGATTGACAGTCAACAAAAGCACAAATGGAGTAGACTAGGACACCTGCAAACTCTTACTGTTGGCTATGGGCCTTCATTCAGTATAAGGAATCAGAATTTTTGAAATGTGAAGCATGTGAGAGACCACCTGAAGTGACTGGAGCTGCAGCTGATTGTCACCACCACCGTCCCCACCCAACAAAGCATTAATGCTTAACTTCAAGCACGTGTGCTTGTGATTAACATTTCCACAAGCACCTGGAGTCCTGCTCCTGCACTCTTCACTTTGTGCCCTGGCCAACACAGGGAGCTGCACTCCCACTCTTCAGGGCACTGACAGCCCTGCCCAGCCTCACCTGGCGTCAGCCCACGCTCTCTGCACAGGGCTCCAGGGTCTCCAGCCCTGTGCTTCTTTAGTCTCTGCCTCCCAAGCTACACTGTGGAGTGACTCCAGCCATGGCCCCGTGTCCCAGACCAACATCAGACCTACACTGCACACAGCCTGGCACCTGGGTGGCTCCCACCTTGTAGCTTCCCTTCCACCACATCTTTGGCAGTCCCTCCTGGACAGAATTTGGACCCATGTTGTAGCCTTGTCTCCACTCCTGTCCCTGTCCCCTTTTGCTCCTGACTGGATTCTCTGGAGGGATGCTGGACCTGCTTCATTGCTTTGCCTTGCCTGAGGCAGTAAATAGATCCTGTTCCCATGCTCTGCTCAGGTGCTGTGGGACTGCATCCTGCTTGGAGACGGCACTGCCTGTGTGGGGTCAGCCTTGGCTCACGGTTCAGGGAACAGGCAGACCCTCCAGCTCCCTGATACTCAGAGGGGTGATTCAGTCAATAAAATTCCTTGAATTCACTAGGTTTTGGATCAACCCATGGAAACTTTTGTTTAAGACAATGGGAGTATTTGCAGTCTGCAAGATGAGCCCTTCAGTCTCTTCACTGAGATTCCCCACAAAGTGCAGGAGAACTTTGAGTGCTCTGCAACAAAAATGAGAAAGCCCAGGCATGCCAGGTGCAGTGCAGGGATCCCTGCTCACATGTGCTACTTCCAACTCCTTTAAAGTATGAACACACCTTTCAAAGTGCAGAGATGGCAAATGGGCTAAATAAAAAATAAATCTATTTTCAGCCACAAAAAGAAAGACTGTTTTATGAAGTGAACTTTGTACCATTTCTATTTAAAAAGCACAGAGTAATTTTGCAGAGATGCAGAACCTCTGTCCTAGAAAACTCCATTCTCTGAGGAAAATCTCTTCCAGTGCAAAGTGCTGGAATCATTCTTCCAGCAAAAAGACAGGGATGATACAAGAAAATGGAAGGAAGGAAGGGGACACAGTAGAATAATATGTTATACTGATTATCTACTCACACAGAGGCTATCTCAATAGAAGTTTATTAAATGTGACAGTTTTCTGGCTCATAAGCCATCTGGAATTGTCTGACCATGGTCACACTATTAAATTATGTCAGCCTCCAAAACATGGTGACCACAGCGTGGCCACATCAGAACTCCAATTAGAACAGTTCCTGGCCTGTCCCAACCCCTGAACCGTGACTGAGAAAACGCAATTGGTCCAGATAACAACTTTACAGAATCTCTTTCAACAATAAATCCATACAGACAAGAAAGCTCCATGTGAAAAAGGTCCCTGAAATGGATTAATTCACCTGCAGAGCAGTAGCTCCAGCCTCTGAGGAATTTCTCTTACAGTCCAATGGCTGAAATGGTGGAGCCATGATTTTGGTGACTCCTCTCTGTTACATTTTGAAGCCATGGAAAGATTGAGCCTGCAGAATCCCACCATAGTAACTGACACCCCACAGCAAAGGGGATGCATGTTCTTCTTGACCTGTCCAGCAGCAAAGTCAGAGGATTTGGTCCATCAGTCCCTCACGTCCTGGCTGGCCACCTGCCTGTGTGATCAGAACCCAGGTGACTACAGGTTCCCCTGGGAACCACATCTCAGGATCTGTCAGAGCACAGACTGCTTCTCCTCCACTAAGGAAAACAAACCAGATGTGTTGGTACAACTGATAGTGATGAATGCTACATCTGTAAAGGTGTGGATCAATACATTTTAAGGATCAGTGACCCCTTAAATGGCTTCTCCAAAGTTAATGGAATGACTCTCACAAAAAGCAGAATCAAGCCTGCTGAAATTCTGGTTTTGCACAAATATAACTGGATGTAACATCTCATGCATGTGGGTTTCCTTTGAAAACTCAGGATTAAATAGTTACCTTCTTTAAATTTTGCTTTATGGTTGTACTGTCTCTCTCCACCACCTTCATCATTTCTTGGCTTGCCATATACAAGATGTTGGCTGCAGAAAGAGAAACAGGCAATAATGTAAATACACAGCAAAACTTGTAAAAAAACAACATGGACACAACTCTGCAAAAAGCAGGGCAACAAGAGCAGTCATCATCTTGACAATCCCAAAGAAAAGAATGCCACTGACAGAAAGAGCAGAGTTTATCTCACCTAACCAAATGATTCAGAAGGCATACAGACTGAATTAAGTCACCTCCTATTAATTAATTCCATAATTAACGGAAAGGATCTGAGGATTGTAACTCTATCCATCTATCCTACTGAGTTCTAGATCAGCCCATGGTGATGACTCTCTCTCTCCTGACCAGAGAAAGAACTATTAATGACTAGCTTTCACTATACACTTTTAAAAAGGTAAAGGTAAGTATGATAAATCACCCATCAAGGGTTTTCAAGACTGGGCTTTAAATACAGAACATACATTACACGGCATTATTAATTGGTAGATGATTAAATTATTGACATCTCTATATGCAAGCCATTCAAATATTCAACACAACACATAATAAAAACAATGGCAACTACAAATATGTGGTTGTCCTGCATAAAATTGATAGTACCTGCCCAGTCAGGACACCAAAAGTCTAAGTCTTACCTTTCTGAAATGTAAAGTATTAAAAATGGCTCAGTGCAATTTATTTTGAGTTGATCTGCAAGATACTGTCTCAGAGACTTAAACAATTGAGTCACCTAATGATGTCACCAAATGATTTGGACACCTAATTAATTTTATGAAATCTTGAATTGTGGCATGTCCCATGTATGTTAGACAGTGATGGGAACTAAGCACTAGTGGGTTGGTTTGTCTGGATGCCTAAATATTCATCAATTTAAACATTCTGACACAGAAAGATTACACTGTCTCCACCTAGACTTCTCCTACAACAGAACCTACAGAAGCACAACGTACAGTCCAAAACCTGACTTTGAACAAGCACTGTAGATTATGAGTTCTGCTGATAGAACAAACCTCATGTTTTCAGCTGCACAATCAGGAGTTGCTCCATGCATTATGTTTCCAGAATACACGAGGATCTTCAAAGGATGTTTTAATAAGGGCTATCCATTTCTGTCATCAGTGCTGTACTGAAGAAATGTGAAGCTAGCAGAAGAATTAGCACTTCTTTTATCTCTTTTGTGGACCAGTCAGCTTACTGGGCTAATAAAATGGCCAAGCCTCTCCTGACCTCTCATCACAGAGACATTCATAACCTACATGTGGGAATAAAGGACTATATTCTACTTTCTCACCAGTTTGCAAAACCAATGTGGCTAAATTATCCAAAAGCATTTCAATTTCTAGGTCTTAGAATGACTGAGTATATTTTAAGATATTAAATCCTCTCCCGAAAAACAGGAGAAAATGGAAAGATTCTGACAATTTTTAATATCTCACCCAATGAAGTTTTGTGCACAAGTAGTTAATGATAGTGTTGGATCTGATGCTGCTTTGAGACAGGAGTAAAACATTCCCACACTGTGAGATGGGGCGCAAATGGCAGTCACATGGGTCTTTGGTGGTGACCAAAACATGGAGTTGGTTGAATTCCAGCAGTGCTTTAAGGAAACAGAATGCCACCGGAGAGATGCGTGATGGCACCAGAGATCAAATGTTAAAAGACAAAGTCAGTGCTCTCAAATGAAAAAAAGTCCTGGAAAGTAGTATCTACTTCTGAGTCAGCCAGAAAAGATGCAATTCTGTTGTATGCCAGTGCAGCTTGTGCAAGTTCTTCCTTTCCTAGACAAGATAAAAAGGTTGTCAGACAATCCGGTAAATTTTCTGGTCCCATCCCACTCTGCTGCGCAAAGAGGTCTCTGTGCAGTTTCATGTCTAGCAACCCAGTCATCTAATCCTGTGGTGCAGTTGGCAAAAGTCTGTGCATCTACAGCATTGTTGAGCTCATACCCTGATATTGGTTGTTGACTTCTCAATTCAGCTCCAAGTTGATGAATTACACAGTTGTTTTTAGAAGGATACACATCTTTGAATGCACCTTCAAAAATCATCTGGGAAAAACTTAAATAAGAGATAGGAAAGACAACTGGAACAAGTCCAAAGGAGAGTCACTAAATTGATCACAGGGCTGGAGCACCTTTCCTGCAAAGACAGGCTGAGAGAGTTGAGGCTGTTCAGCCTGGATAAGAGAAGGATTTAGAGAGACTTTATAGCACTTTTCAATATCCAAAGGGGCTGCAAGAGGGATAGAGAAGGAATTCTCACAAGGGCATGGAGTGACAGGACAAGGGGGAATAGCCTTATGCTCAAAGAGGGCAGGTTTAGACTGGATATAAGCAAGAAATCCTTTACTGTGGGGGTGGTAAGGCCCTGGCACAGGTTGCCCAGAGAAGCTGTGGGTGCCCCATCCCTGGAAGTGTTCAAGACCAGGTTGGATGGGGGCTTTGAGAGGCCTTATCTAGTGAAAGGTGTCCCTATCCATGACAGGGGTGTTGGAACTGGATAATCTCTAAGGTCCTTTCCAACCCAAACCATTCTGTGAGTCTACAAAGAGGAATTCAATGGGCATGTAATTAATTTCAGATTGAGTCCTGTTTCTAATGTGGTAAGAATGACTTTAGTGCTCAGAACTCCTACCTATAACTGAAGGTATCTGTCAAAAGCCCTGCTCTGTGTCAGAATGCAGGATGTGGAGACCAGCCCTTGCTACTTTAAAGTGCTGCTCCTTCAGGTGACCAAGGTGGGTCACTATGGATTTACAAGATTTCACAAGGCACCAAGTGCAAAAGTCTGGATTTTGCAGGGCATCTGTGGCAACAGGACTTGTACCAAATGCAATATATGAGGATCTCACTATGTCAAGACTTCTTTTTTCCAGCCCAGAGTGCGATTCTTGTTAGCAGGCCACAGTGAATAGCACACCTGCAGTCAGAGCTTTTGCACTACCTTGCAGTGCCTGCACTGGATGGAGGGCAGGGATGACAATGCTGGTGGCCATCAGTGCAAAACCTGACAGATTCAACACCACTGGGACTCTGCAGGCAGCTCTCCACCCCCACTTCAGTCATACAGTTGGAACAGTAAGTACTGCGCTACTCCCATCCTCCTGGTTCCTCTGTCCTATCTCCTGTTCTCGGTGTGGTCTGCTCATAATTCTGGGTGGCTTGTGTGTTTTTTTCAGTAAATAATAAGAATTGAAGTGGAATTCACACACTCAGTACACTGGGATTAGTCACAGAGATCCTAAAAGTACAACTGTAAGACAGCAAAGGCAATAAGGGCAGTACTTCCAAAGGAAATGTCTCTGAAGGTATGGGTACTGTGCAAGAAAGGGAACCAGGAAGGCAGGATTAAGCTAAACCGGATGAACAGCAAGGTTCAAGAGTCTATTTCAACCAAACAGGAATCCTTCAAATTTTGGAAACATGATCCTAGGGAAACCAATAAACAGGAACTTAAACTTCAGCAGGCGTTAAGTAAGAGGAAATTGCAAAGAGCAAAAGTAGGTTTCCAAGAACAAACATTAAAGGTTTTAAAAATAAACAATAAAATATTCCTTAGGTATATCAGAAACAAGAGGCCTACAACAGAATTTGTACAGGCTAAGGGAGCAGCTAAAGAAGATAATAACACTGTTTGGAAGATAAATGACTCTCCTTTATGGCATCCAACTTTCTTGTTCAATACATTCAGGAGGTTTCTGCTCTCTATATTCTTTGTCTAGCAATAACAGTTTCTCTTTGAGTAGTGAGATATCAAGAAGTAGCAACAGTGGAGAATACAGAATATATCAGGGTTAGAAGATATTTTTAAGAGTTTGAAAGAACCCTAAATAGAGAATTGCTGAGTTAATAACAATCTCACCACACAATAATCATCCTGTCCTATGGCTCTGGGAATAGAAAATACTGTCTAATTGCTACTGATTTTACCAGGAAAATAGCATTTTACTGATCTGTAGGTTCTTTAGTATGCATAACCAGATGACAAAAATTACAGGTCTTCTAAAAACTCTCTCACATATCACACAACAAACTTTGGCTGGAATTAAACATCTGTAAAATGAAAGGCTGTAATATGATAAGGAGCTTGGAAGAAAATAAAAAAATAGGCTAGATAATCTGGTCTTCATAATAAAAAGGTCTAGATTCATCACAATTTAAAAAGAATAAATTTAGAATAATAAAATTTAAATAAATAATAATAACACGATTTGAAATTTTGTTTTAAAATCTCTAAATAATCATTGAACACATCTGGCAAATTGATCATTTCTGGGGTGGATTAAATCACTTTTCAGAAGACTCTATTTTCAGTGGTAAAACTTTAACCTGAATTGAATTCCTAAACTGAGGTGGAATGAATCCTGGCCTAAGATGCTGGTCCAGCTTGATATTAAAACAATGAGTATCTTACTTCTTAATGATCTGGTAGGATAAGTACTTTATTGACAGCATTTACACAGGACACAATGTTGGTCTGTTTGTGAGGAACAGGCAATGAGAGTGCAAGAGATCCAATGAGAAGAGAGAAAAAAATCAATGCATTAGCAAATGAAGTTCAAGTTAAAGAAATGGTAATCAAGATACATGCAGGAAAAAACCCAGAGTAATTTTTTCCATTACAAGCTTACAAATCAAGACAAGGAATGGAATTAGAATCCAGAGATTCCCAAGATGACTGGTGTTCATTATCAGCATTAACTCAAAACTCCCATCAGACCATATACAAAGTTTCATAAATAGCAGGAGGAGGATGGTAGAGAATTCTGCAGTACCAGTACAGAAATCACACCTGGAGAACCGTGCAAGCCGTGTGCTCACAGCCACAACCCCTGAGGGACACTGCAGAACCATGAATGGTGAGGAAAACAATCAAAGAAGTACAATTAAACATCTGCTGCCATCACGTTCGTGATACTTCATGACATACTGGTTTTCCCTCTCTTGCAGCACAATATATTTAAATACAAAACAATAAAAGGAAGTACTTTTTAATGTCATATGCAATTAATTATGAACCTTGCTGCCACAGGAAACTGATCCACATACATATTTGACGCATTCACTTTGAGTGTGTTGCCTTGAGCTCCTCTAATTGCAAACACAGTTAATACAATTAATCTTAGGGGAACATCTCTACCAAGGCCAGATAACTTGTACTTACATCAACCTCTCCTTTTCGGTACCAATTCTCTATGTCTGCTACTATTCTTTCTTGGTTTCCTGTGGATACATCCAGTGGCTCATCTCTCTTGAATTTTATTGATGCAGGATTTCAGCTCATGCCAGTGTGTCTCTCTCTCTTAAATAGCAGAGTTGCACCTCTTTCAGCCCTTGCACCTCTTCATATGTATGAAAATCATGCCTCACTTTACAACACATTAACCCACATGAACTTGTGACCCACAATATTCCTATAATTTTTGCTTGTGGAACTACTGCTTAACCAGTAATTTACCATCCTTGAAAGAAATTTATGTACAGAACAACTTGGCTCTTTAAGGAATGACAGCATTTTCCTCTCCTTGTTCCCCAGCACTTCTCTCAGCTTGTGAAGGTCACTTTGATCCTGTCCCTCTCCAGCATGTCTGCAGCATATTCTAGCCTGGTGCTATCTGTAACCTCAGCAAACACACACACTGTATTCCACTGGTCATGTCCCTAACACAGCCACTGAATATTAAAGCAATGAAGATAAAGACTGTTACAAAAACCTACTTAGATACATCTTTCCAGTTTCAAAAATCTTCCTGAATCCCATTTTCCATGCAGCCACACATCTGTCTAGTAGGTGTTTCAGGTATGTCATATTTCCCAAACTTTGTTAAAAGAACATAATGGGAGACACTGTAAAAATTTTTATTAAGGTCAAAATATCCTAAATGCACTGCTTTCCTCTAATCCACATTACTGTAAGATGTTTAATGTCTGTGGAAAGTTACATTTAAAGATACACCATTATAAAGCAGGAACAGTAACCTTCTCTCTTGCTGCTGTGGAATGTCAATCTGGGCTTCTTCAGAAAAGCTATTTTTCTCAAAAGCTAAGTCACAAGTTCAGGGAGAAATCTCTCTGCTATTTCCTAATGCTATACTCTGCTAACCTTGGCATTTTTTGAATATTTAGTTCTTTCCTTTTCAAAAAACCTTGTTCTGCTTCCTTATTTCATGAATACCAAGCTGCTTTTTCTATGGAAATAACTCAGAACTTACTTCTTTGGTGTGCAATTAGAAAGTCATCTCAAAGGTTCTCAAGGACTGTTACTTTGAACTTTTCAGCAGCTCTGAAAATCAGGTTGTGAGCTGGGCACAACCAGAAGCTGACATTTATAAAAATTCAGGCCTCCAAAATCTTTCACTAGGCTTTGAAGAGGAAGGTTGTCCTGTGAGATCACCTTCTCAGTGTATGCTACCTGGTGTTACAGTCTCTGGAAAGATTTCCAACCTGTGCCAATGCTTGCTTTAGTAGGAAATATCTAGAGATTCCCACAATCATTACCAAGAGTCCTGGAAAAAATATTTATTGGGTTTTATTGTCATGATTTCAAGTAGAATATAAAATGCAATGTAGAGCCCACATGCCGAACTTCCTGTGTGATGAAGCTGTTTCACTCAAACCTGCAGAACCAGTCACTGCACAAAATAAAGCACATCCAGCAACCTGCAGGGCTGTGGCTCAAAATGCAAACGTAGGGAATGCACATAATGGGCTGTGTGGAAGCTCTGCTGGAGTTGGGACCCTGGTGTCCATGCTGGATTAGGGTGAGTGTGTAGCTTCAATCTGTTTGGCATTCACCACTCTCTCTCACTACTCACCGAAGAGAGAAATACCCAGGATTAAATAAAGGTAAAAGAAGATTGAAATTAGTATTCTGAAAAATAATTACATGTGAAAGATAAGACTGTGGGATGGAAGGTCAGGAGGCCTGGAATTTTTCTGAACTATCACTGAAACCCTGTGCAAATTACAAAATCTCTATGTCTCAGTTTTCTCATTTTAAAAACATGCTTCAGGCTGCTATGACAATGAAGTGTGTTTTGTAGACGGTCTTAAAAATACTTGCAAGTGAAAAACATTGTGTAAAAATGTCTATTAATTAGTTCTTGAAAATATATTTATAAATAATGAAATTTACAGAGCCAAATTCATCATGTTCCCCTAGAATTGCGCACCACTACCTCGAACGTTGCATTTTACGCTGATCAAATAACAAAATCTTCACAGCTATCCACTGAAGAAAAAACCTCAGAAACAGAGCCCAGGGTTAGCCTGTACCTACCCAAAGTCAAGACATGTCTCTGTGAGAAAACTGTGCTTGTTGAACTTAAAAACTTTCTCTGAACTGGCTTAGTGAAGCCAACACAAAAGGTTTGGAGGACCTAACACTGCATCCACACACTTCTGCATATGATGTGCTGGCTCTTTGCTATTAGCAGGAATGCTTGAAGTGTTACATATCTGAAGGATGAGAACTGTCCTGTACTTTGAGATCAGTGTCTTCCATCAGTCCCTAACTGATACTTAGTTCAACTGAAATAAGCTGATCCTGCCATAAAATGAAGGTGTACGCAGTGGTTGCCTGAGCTTTATGAGAAGCTGTGCACTTGCAGATCTTTCTCCTAAAAGCAAGCCAGTTCTACCCTGCTGAGGGAGGGACTTCAACAGTGATAAACCATGAAAACATTCAGTGTCTGAAGAACCCCACCACAGCACAGCTATGATGGGATGTGTATATGAGACGAACATCACTTACATTGGTTCTTTGGGTAACTTGGATATTCAGACCCTGAAATGAGGGAGTTCTCATGGATGTAAATGTGAGTGTTCTACAACTCCAATCACAGACACACACAGTGGCTTGAAAGCTCTTTACTGGGCAATAATAGTCTGCAGTATCAATGCTGGCGGTAAATCCAAAATCCTGTCTTGCAGGGATGTGACTTATGAAGCCCACTGAGGGTACATAAACTGCAGTTCTCTTCTGAAAAGACTTTGGAAGAAATGAACAAAAATTACTTTTTCTCATCCTTTGCCTGCAAGGCAAAAGCCCAGTATCCCTGTGCTCTCAACTTCTATCTAGGAAACAGGTTCCTAAAGATTTGGCTTTGAACCAGCCAAGAAGGACTTCTGGGAAAAGAACATACAGAAGCTCTTCAGCTTTTCCTGTAAACATCTTTTTGCTTATTAAATATGTTTATCTGGTTTAACAGTCTAAACCAATTTTGAGTGGGCTTTGTTCTTAATTTTCATGGTATAATCCCATTCCTTCAAATCTGTACTTTTGCATATACTGGACTGATGCATGATAAGTCAGCCTGAGTAAGTGGGATAATTCAGAGCACAGAAAGTGAAGCTTATAACATGAATTTTTCCAGTATCATGACCTTTGTAAATATTCCTTCATGTGGGCTTATTTCTCACAAAACAAACGAAAAAGTGTGGTTGCAAACCTACAGAAATTGGCCAAGGTACCTGGTGACAGCTGTAGAACCCCAAAGTGTTTTTATTACATTGTATTCCATCTCAAGTTGCTTATACCCCTTGCAATTCATAACCAGGTCACCAAGATTTAATAACAGAAAAAGCTAGTGTTAATTAACTATCATAAACAATTAGGCCTTAGAGCTTTACAGTGAAATCAAAGTTTGAACAGACAAATAACATGTTTATTGTGTTTTTAACACATAAACACCTTCTTAAAATGCTGTAGCTTTTAATATGCAGATCTTTTATATACACAGATTACCTTGAAAATGGAAGCCCCTCATTTATTCCCAGGTCAGGCTTATGAAATTTACTGCCAACTTAACTTCTCCCCATGATCCTGCCAATGACCTTTTTCCTGCCCTGGTAGGATCATTCCCTCTCCACGGATTAAGGGCGATTAAGGATCAGTGTCAGTTCAGTCTCATACATTTGCTAAGCAGAGACGACAAACTGTGCCAAAATGTGTTTGATTTATTTGTGGGGGTTTTGTGATAGAGGAACCCTGATTGGGCTAAATCAAGGATCCAGAAAAGAGTGCTTTATATCATTGGTAGCTCTTTAACCCAAAGTGTCACAGCAAGGACTTAATATCCTTCAGCTAAATTATTAGTTTTCACGAACAATAATGACTGAAATCAATCAAGCTTTTTAGTGCTTTGGGTTATTTAATCACCAATTCAAACAGCCAGTTGTTAGATGAATACCTGTATCTATTGAGCTGAACTTGAAACACATTGATACAGCCACAGTGCAGCCAAGCAAGCAATGTGTGAAATAGAAAATTTCCCAATTTTTAATAAATGCATGTCTAGCCTTATTATTGTTTTCTAAAGATTTTAAAACTGTATTCTAAACCAATTTCTTGTCAGTTGACTTTATGGGTTTCAACAGGTCTATGCTAGAACTTGGGAAGTTGTAAAAATTTCAGGGAAGAAACACATTTCTAACTCAGGACAGACAAACTTTATACTTGATTCTTGAAGCAATTCAGAGATTTCCTGTACTTGGATTGAAATGTGTTTTTCCTCAAGTCTTTAAACTTCTTGCTTTATTATTGAATATCTAAAGAATATTTGCCGGCTTGTTTGCAAGAAAAAGATTACATTAGGGCTAAATTAATCATAAACTCACACTACAAACTGAGGGGTCACACTATGTTGCCTGTGGAAAATCAAGATGATTTGGAACTATGGAAAGAAGTCCTGAAAAAATTGCTTATACATAGTGCACTTATCCATAAAATATAAAAGATTATGTATTTCTGACTTAATCCTGATAAACTTCCAGAAATATACATGCCCTTGATTAATTTAAAAATAGCTCTATGTTGTAGTGCCACGACTAGAGCTCATTCTGTGTGGTTTGCTCTGTAGTCTGTATCTTAATTACATAAAAATGATACTGTGTTCTTTGCTGGGCTAAGGAACTGAATTTACTGTTAGAAGGAATTTACTGATAGAAAGAATAGACAGAAAGAGATGCCATACTAATGAAGCAAGGGACAATAACAAAGGAGAAAAAAAATCCTTTTCGACTTCATTGGCTAAAGATTTTCAGGAAATCATCAGAATAGTTCCTTTTCCAACAAAAATGAGTGGTTGTGAAGATAGCCCCAATCCAGACAATTTAATGGATGCACACACACATTCTTTAATAGCTTGTTCATCACATAAAAATAAACATAAGACTACAAAGGGTTACCAGAGCTCACTTCATTTCCCTACTGCTGCTGGCTTTAGATTATGTTGACTCTATCAACAAGATTGTGGCTGCAGGTGTAAATTTATTAAGTCCCACACATCAAAATATTGTTCCATTTTATGAGTTAGTAGGAGCTATGCTCTGGAATGGATACAAGGAGAAACACGAAGCCAACACTTTACTTCAAGGTTCAGATAGTACAATTTCAGCAACATCAACCTTGGAAGAACATACTGGAAGAGTTTCTAGAGTGGACAAAGGCCCTGCCTTCAAGATGCCTCCCAAATACAAATCTGGTGCCACTACTCACTAACCCTTCAAGCAGATGAATACAGAGAGTGGAGAGACACCCTACACTGTTTTGTGAAGGTCACACATACTAAGATACTGTCTTTTTTCACCAAGAAATGAACAAACTTTCTTTAGCTAGAACTGGAGGGGTTTGTAAGAGATCAGTGATCCCCCTGTGACTGTGGTGCAGGCTGTGGTTATTCTCTGTACTTCTACAGGGTATTCTGAGACCCTGCAGCACGACAAGTTTTATGACCCTTCCTGGCCACCCTCACCCACTCACTACTTCTGGCTCTCTTGATTCTGTTCCCCACCTACAGAGAACCTATGCTTTACATACTTAAAAAAAAAATTCATATGTATTCCATTAGCTTTATTTTTCCAGGTTGAATGTCACTCAGTTAATTCATTTATTTTTCAGTAAAACAACACTTTCCAGCTGGTCTCTGTCCTCCCTCGTGTTTGAGGCCTTTAATAAAAGACAGCTCACTATTGATTAAAAGCCACAAACCTGAAGTGCAACCAGGCCCAGAAGAAAACTCTTTAGTTATTAAAAAATATTTTGCAAATAATTTGTAATATAAAGGGATATTAAGAAGTAGAACAACATGTGAAAGGAAAGCCATTTTACACCATATAGGATACAACCCATTACAGTAAGAACCTCTCAGGGCCAAGAAATTAGCAAGAGAGGACAAAGACATTGGAAGTCAAGAAATATTTAGAATTCTCTTAACAAACTATAACCAAAATTTAGAGCTACATACTGTAACTACAAAAGTCTCAGATCTTTAAGCCTTTACCTCAAAGAACAATGCCTTTACTAACTGGCAGACTTTTCTACTGCAGAGTTTTTGCCCATTTCTTTGAAGCATTTTGTTCTGACTATTGCTGGAAATGAGAGACCAGGCACGATGGACTTTGGATCTCATTGCCATCTTTTATTTCCTGTGTAAGTCAATAGTATATCTCCGTATGATGGTGTTTATAGTCATCCAATTTTGAATTAATTTTTCAGCAATATTTGTCACTATCTCTTAAAAAAACAACCTTCTCATTTAGTACTGTATTACTACAAGTACTAAATATCAATTCTACTAGACGCAATATAAAAAATTGAAGAGTGGCTACAACTTACTTACTTATTCCACATTTCTTATATAAAAGTCTTAAGGAAGCTCTTTATTAGTTTGCCCTTCTCTGGCATTAGAGACTTACAGGCTTGCTCTTAAACCCAGTGCATAGTATGCCAGACATGGCTTGATGGTTTGGAAAATGATGGTGCCTTTCTGTGGCGGTCGCGTTGCCCATGGTGTTCGAGACTGCGGCTCAGCCTGCCCTTTCGATGGAGATTAACGACCAGGTGGATTGGGTAGATGATACCTCTTGGGACAGTGAGTCCTGAGAGGCAGGCAGGTTGGGGCAGTTTCCCGCCATGGGCTGCTATCCATCAAGGCACCGTTCCCTCCCCTTTCCCCTCACAAACGATTTAAATATTCATACAGTTGATTTAATATTCATATGTGACTAGAAAGTTCGGTTTCTTTGTTATCCTCATTGGTTTATTCAAATATGTCCCTCCTTCGTGTTCTGTTCATTGGTTGCTGTCATCTCCCTTCATGTACCCCATTTGTCCATTCCCTTTCTCCTCCCCTTTTCCCTTCCCTTAAAACCCCCTGTAATGGTCATTTCGGGGCTCATTTTGTGGCTCCCGTCCTAGCAGTGAGTTCTTCTGCCCCCTCCAGGGCAGGGAATAAACTCTTGGATTTGCACCACGGACGAGTCCTCCTTGATTCCTTCACTGTCTCTGCGTCGCCTTTTCGTCATTGGCTGCTACCAGCCCCAGCCTGGGCTTTGGAAACAACACCTTTCCTCAGAGCTGTCCCACAAGGGCTAAAGGCATCGCCTTGCCGCCGCGCATGCTTGTGCCGCTTGAGAGCCACTGTCTGGGCACTTGAGGACACTGTCACCCATTGACCAGCCGGGCGGTCAAGCGGCTTGCGACACCTTTCATTGTATCTTCATCAGGTACTCACTGGTTATAGAAAAATCTACTCAACTGTTCCGTAAATGCCAGGCTGTGAAGCACATGTCTCCACGCTGGCTTGCTTTTGATAGTCCCTTGTCTCTTCACTGATCAGTAGCTTTGTAAAAAGCCTTTCCTAGTCTCTCTTACCCTTCTGCCAACACAAAATGCACCTTCTCAGCTTCTGCTTTGACAATTTTCAAGAGAAACTTCTACAGTCTGTTTTCCCACAGCTGCTCTCCAACAATCGAACTGTTGTTGCTTTTGCAGGTACAAATATAGGCTATATTTGCACCACTGTATGAAATGGAGCCAGGAACTATTCTGAGGCCCTGAGGCCAAGTGGAACAGAATGGCTTGTTTCCATTTCAGAATTAGATTCTTCCTCTACCCAAACCGCTTATGGGGAAGATGCACGGCAGTGCTAACTCCTGACCTCTGCCTGAATACTAGGAGAATGCTAACTGGAGAAGGCCAAAACCATACCAGAAAATGCATTAATAATTTAGCAGTATGGATGATCATACTCCAGTGCTACCATGAGTCGTATACTCAGCTGATTTCTAGAGGTAACCTATCTATCTTTGCAGGTCCATTTATAACATTTCTGTATCCTGTATTCACTCCACAGAACGCAGATTCATTCGGACATTCAATCAAACCACATTTTCTGAACTTTCAGATTTGCTTTTAACTAATGTCTGATATTAGGCATGTTTTGCCTGTACTTGGGTTTCCTCAGTCATTCTGTGTTGCATCTGTTCATCTGTTTTGCTTGGTTCGTCTATGGTAAAGTATCCCTCATTAAAGGTTCTGAAATTCTGGATGCTACTCTTTTATATTTGATTAGTGTGTATGACATTACAGGGCTGGAAGGGGTCTCCATTGGTCTCTTTTTATTATGGTGAATCAATGATACTATGTTATTTTCAGCAGATACTTATACATTCTGTCATTAGGAAGCACACATGATGAAACTTTCATTATCTTCATATGAAATCCCATCTAGAATTCCTTTCTATCATTAACTAAAATCTAATCTGAATAATTTTTGCTGCAATGTACTCCATTATATATCATCTCATCTACCATGAACATGTAAGTTAAATTACTGCCCTTTACTTGAAAACTCTTACTATGTCCTTCACTTGCCCCCTGTTCAGTCTAAACAACTCTATTTTACACCTGTCATAGGATTCACCTGATTAAATGTGGATATCTAAAACTTAATTTTTCTTTCTTCACAGTCAGAAGAAAGTACGTAGTTCATCTCACCCTGAAGTACTGACCTAGATAGATTAGACAAGTGTTACCTATTTCTCCACTGACTATGGCAGGATTTCAAGAGGATTAGTGAATGAATAGAGCTTTATGTTGTAAACATGTTAAGCATTTCTGTTCCAGCACAGGTGTTCCCCTTTTGTGATATGCAGCCAATCTGCCTCTTGTCCTCAAATGCTGTGTATCAAACTGCCACATATTCTTTGCCAATTGCTGTCTCTGCTCTATTGCATATATATTTTATACATATATATGTAAGGCAATGGACTATGAGAACTAGCTGAACAGTCTGTGTTGCTGGATTCCTTCCTCTGCAACGATCAAGCACATTATATACTGCACTTTGGATAGCTTCAAATTTTCTCAGAATTCCCTTGAATCCATCTATCATGCTCTTGTGGACATAACATTCAACAGGACTCTTGCCTTTAATATGTGGATGCAAAGACAAGCCCATCCATCCTCCTCCTTTCTCCCTGCTCTTCTTTCCCAAGCACATTATGTCCCTTCACATCAATATTCCAGCTGTCAGTTCTCTCACCTGTGTCTGTTAAGCCAATTAACTAATAATTTTGATGATTTTAAAGGTTTGCAACATTACTTCACTTTCCATACTTTAGAAATTTTTATTGCCTGCACACCACCCACCTCATCCACCAGTAGTTCTTCCAGTAGTTCTTTTATCTCTTATGGTTTTCTTTCTCCACCATAATTTCAGATAATTCACGAGCACAAATTTGCTCATACTGATATAGAGGGTTTTTTATCTTTTCCCTTGAACTCATCATGAAGCCTCCTTTACTAAATGCTTCAATGTTAATCACTTTTTCATAGCTAAGGAAGCCAAAGCTCCCATGACATTGGTCTGATTGAAAGTGCTCCAACCTCTGTGCATACTTCAAAATATTCTTTTGAGGAAGCACAGTGATTTTAATAGCCAAGTCTTATGCCCTGTGAAAAACAAGCAACCTCATTACCCTGTCATTAGTCTCTCAGTCTCTCTAGTTTGTTTTCATACATCTTTCTTTCCCACATTGACACTGCCGCTTCCCAGGACAATTCTAATGCTCTTCCTTACAAAACTATCATTTACTGTCAAATTTTTCACAGAATGCATCTGCTATTTCACCATTTGCCATTTAATTGCTATTACTGCTATTACTTTAGACTCTTGTTTATGTTGGCTAAGGACCACAGCAGAGACTGGGGACATCTTTTGTCAGGTACTGGCAGTACTGACATGGAAAACCTGAAGTGATGCTTTCTTCTGTCACACAAGAGACTCCCACAGAACCTCCACGAATTCTTAGTCTCTTTCTTCCAGAACATTTCACTGATGCCTCCCTTAGTAAATCTGCATGGCAGCAGGATAATTTCACAATAATCCATTATCACAAAATGCTTCAGAAATATTTTTAAATATGCAAAACGACAACTTTAAATTCCCAATCCTGGCCTCTGTAAAGGTAAATTGGACAATATACAAATTAATTGATAATTTGCTGGTAATTGTGGCCAAAGGAAAGAGTCCTGAGTGCCTGACTGGATCTTTTTTATGCATCTAAGAAAGTGTTATACTACATGGGAGTACTAAAGGTCCCAGTCAAGGTGGCTTCAGTGTCTGAGAGGTTACTTAGGCTATCAGGAGAAATAACATTCTGCTCCACAGATTTTACAGTTTATTTCTAAATGCATTACTGCTGAACATCAAGTTGCAGACATGCGCAAACAGTTTTGCTTGTTCTTCTGAGGGATTACAAGCAGAGGGTACGAGAATAAAATAATTTGCCTCCAATGGGAGGATTATTGCCAAAGACTCTCCTGTGAGGACTGGCTGAGAGAGTTGGGACTGTTCAGACTGGAGAAGAAAAGGCTCTGGGAGACTTTATAGCACCTAATGGGGCTATAAGAGAGCTGAGAGGGGCTTATACAAGGGCATGGAGTAGTAGGACAAGACAGAATGGCTTTAAATTGACAGACGGCAGGTTTGGATTAGATACTAGGAAGAAATTCTTTACTGTGAGGGTGGTGAGACACTGGAATGGGCTGCCCACAGAAGCTGTGGATGCCCCATCCCTGGAAGAGTTCAAGGACCAGGTTGGATGGGGCTTTAAGCAGCCTTTTCTAGTGGAAGGTGTCCCACCCCATGGCAGCGGGGTTGGAGCTGGATGATCTTTAAGGTCCTTTCCAAAACAAACTGTTCTGTGAGCCTGTGATTTTCATGTGCTGCAGAGCCCATCTGTACTTTTGACATGTTGCAATACAACTCTTTCAAAAGTCCTCTGAACTCTCAAGCAAAGTTGCTTAAATTGTAAAGTGAAGAGTAAATGCTACATGTGTATCAAAATGCCCTGCAAAAAGCTGACTGAATTTTTGCAAGTAAGTTTCCCTCAAGAAATACACTACTATCTGGTCACATTTTTTTGCTGGTAAGTTGCCTGTCTTACTGTAAGGTTCTTCAGTGAAGTGTAAGATTAGTTTCATTTCCAGTTTATCCTTTGCTCTTGAGGAAGCAATCTCTGTCATTCCTCTGAAGGAGTCAGAAAACAGTGGTAAGAACTAATAATACCAAACAGCATTGTAATTTCCTATGGGGAAAACATATTTTCTACCGGTAATTATTGCCAACAGCAATCTTGGAAATATTGTATAACTTATTGTTTAAAACATCAAACAGAAGGAACTGCTTTGTATCAAGGATGACTAATGCAGGAACATGTGCTTCCACACATGCACACACACATTAGATAAAAAGTTGATGTTTAGAGGTTTACAAGATATAAACATTGACTTTGGAGTCTGCTGAAGTTTACGCTTGAATTTAGAATGAAAACATAGCAGTTAATGTATAACCATGATGGACGTGAATAGGCAGAAACAGCTGCAATTGTTTCGGGCAGGCTTCTCCAATCTGTTTGGTTCTGCAGTTGCAGGAAGATCAGAACTATACAAGAAAATCAGTCAGCTGTGCTTGAGAAAGCACAGTAGAGGCTAAAGGCAAAAATAAAAAGTTATTCAACAATTATACCCAGGTGCTTTACAAACAATAGGTGCTTTGTTGGGGAGTGCGAAAAACACTCATTTGCTTTGTGTGATGAAGCATGTGGAGATGAAGTGGGGTGTGTGATGGAAACTGAAATGTCCACAGGCTTAATCCTGCCCGAAGTTAGTTTGGAACAACTCCCACCATCTTCAAATGACAGAACTATCCCTTAGGTAGAAAAATTCATCTCCAGCTTAAGCTGTCACATACCGTGGCAGAGGGCTGTGATGCTGGGATTTCTGCCAGGGTCCAGACTTTGGTCATGGAAAGTGTCTGCTCTTACCCTGCCAGAGGGGCACAGAAGGGTCTGCTGTAGGTGGTGCTCAGCCCATGGGGAATGGCCAGGATGGACACTGTCTGCAGCAATTCAGCATCTCCACACTGTGGTTCCTGCCTGAGCTCCATGGGATTATTCTGCTCTGCTAGACAAGGGTCTCGCCTGTGAGCAGCTACACGGAGGTCAGCTTAAGTGCCCTTCTGGACCGGGACCTGGCGCTGATTCTTTCTTGAGGAAGCCTCATGAAATTCAGCATCTGGACCACCTATCCTTTGAAAAAGGTGAACTTTCTCTCAACTGAGTGGCTTTAATTAGTAGAAAAGGTGGACTTTATACTTCATAAACATAATCCATTATTTTTAAAGCTCATTTTAAAGAGACCTGACCTTTGCACTAACCAGCAAGCAATCTCTTGCGCCACTGGGTTTGCTTAAGATAAGCCAGCACTTCCTTCCCAGATCCATGAAGGTTCTGTAGGAATTTTTTCCTTGTCAATATTGTCACATTAAAGAATTGTCACATTAGTGAGTGCTGGTGGACATCTTCATGACAACGAGCAGGAGCAAAGTGTATTGCCATATTGTTTTAGCTGATCATAGAAATTATATCCAAACAAGTGTTCCCTTCAGTCACATGGAAAACAGGTACTGCATTAATTGCCACCTTTGTAAATGTAATTTTCAAAAAAAACCTTATTCCAAGATGCAAATGTCTAGACTTTACCCATGGGTATGGATTTAGCATCTGTTCAAGTCCTTTACTGGTCCTGGATTATGAAAGGATTTGATGAGTTGAGCTAAATTTCTAAGCAGTAAACACAAATTATGACAGAGCCAGGAATTCTACTTCAGATATTCCTTGAGGGAGTTTAGACAGACACCTCTGACTCAAAAGGCATGAGCCTACTGTAGAAGGGAGTCCTTCCCCTGAATTCAGCGGGCTTTGCATTTGGCCCAGTGAAAATAAAGTGCCAATTTGCAGACGATTGTCTGGCATAGTTTAACACAAAGCAACTGTAGCTGGTAGCACTTAACTGGCATATACTTATTTTCAACATCCTTTCTGCTTTGGTGATGTTACCTCTTCCTTTTTCATGCCATTTGCAACACATCATTAGACTCACTGCAAATTTGTGGGCATAAATCGTATCCCTGGGGATGAAACCTCACCAGGGGTGAATAAACAATCTCCCCTTCCCCAACCAAATCCCAGCTGTGCCTCACATTTCATGGAAATGATCAGCAGTTCCACTATCAAAACATTCACGCCTTATGAGTAATATTTATGATGGGAGTTTTTTATGTTGAGTTTTCCCCCCAAGAAGAAAAAGAGGAATAATTAAGAGAAATAGACCAAATGAGAAATTTCCACATTATTACCATTATTTTCATAAGGCTTTCACAGGAAAGTAAAAGCTTTTGCAAGTAATAAAAGTCCTCATTAAACATCTTTCTTTCTTTTGGAAATGGGGTAAAATATGAAGCAGATTGACTTTAATAAATAAATAGGACTATAAATACATAAAAGTCATTGCCTTCCTCCAGTAATTTAATATGAGCATCTTACTCTGAAATAAGGAAAAGTTTATTCACTAACAGAAAGAATACAGCAGATGTGAGGTTTTTCCGTCAGCTTAAGTGCTGCCTTGGTAAGGTGAGTTGTCCGACTACATTAAACAAACATTTTAGTCAGGCATCACACAGGAAAATAAACAGTAGCAAAGGAAACATGAAAATATTAAAGACTGTTATTCTTTGGCCCCTTTTCCTGCGAAGCAGGTGATAAAATATTACTGTGTTTCCACAGGTAAGGAAACACGCTCTTAAACACTTTGCAGAAATACATATTACGATCATCACTTAAAATGTCAGAAGTGGATGGGACTCAACTGTGACAGCACACAGGAGCCTGCTGAGAAATGCTGCAGGAGCAGAGGATTTAGCACACTGGGCCAGGCTCCTGGGCTACCTAAAGCAGCCTTCTGGCAGCAGCAAATTCAGAAAGGGGCAAAAAACATCTTGTAGGAGACAGCTGTAGAGTTACCTGATTTCAGGACAGACTTCTCTTGAACCCTAATTAATCAGATGTTAGTGAGAGGGAGAGACATTATCTGCTGTAACATTTTTGACCTCCTGTCCCACCGAGCATCAAAGAATGCACACAGGAAGAGAAGAGACCTGCTGAGCTCCATCCTTTTTGCCCACCTGTGATATATTGCTCTACACTGCACAGATGTAACATGGTTTAGTTTATGTAGATGGAATTTATGCACCATGTCAGTAATTTCTGTTCACCATGAAATTTTGTCTGGCTACCCATCATGTCTGAAATTCTACACATATTTAAATATAAAACATCCTTGAAATGGTTTCTGCATTGTAGCCAGAAGTTATCTAAAACGTACATTAATCAGAAGAAACAAAGCAATCACTTTTTACTACCAGGGCTTGGATTTCAATCAGCCTGGAAAACCAACTTCAAAATGTCCTGGTCTGGGTTCAGAGATCTGCACAGCTGCCCAGTGCTCAGGGGGTAGGGAAAGCTTTTATTCTCCTGCCCACTATGAAAGATGTAGGTGTGAGATTGCAAGGTGCTACCTGAAATCCTTTGTAGTATCAGTTTCTGTCTCTATTTTAAAAGGCACTGCATGCACCAGCCTGTCTGGCCAGTGTGGTTTGGGGAAGCTGCTCATGACTAATACATATCTATATATTTATGAAGTTAAACTAGTGGCTAGGCAGGTTCAGTAGGTCAACTGCTGCCCTGGGATGCAGGTCTATGAACAGTTCTGCTGCTGACCAGCTATGTGATGCTGGCCAACAACTCATCCCTTGTCTTGAACACTGGGTTCTTTTTTAAACATGCTGGTACAGCATTTGACATAATAAAACCTAGATCAGAATATAATGTACATATTCCCCTTGGCTGTGCATGCCTCAATGGACAGGTTTTGTTCCATTCAGCATGGAAGGCAGAGATCTTTTGATTTTGTTCCATAAAACAAAATAAAAATCAAAAGAATCATGCCTTCTGTGCTGAATTTAGATGTGCTCATCATAACTTCTGTTGCATTTTAATTTAAAAAGCAAAACAAGAATGAAAAGTAAACTAAATCTTAGCTGTGCAATTATACAGCTTTTTAAAGTATTTTTTCAGGGGCAAAACCTCTTATTTCACCATTTTATGTTAAGTTTTTTATCAAGTACTTACCTAATAGCTTAAGCACTGCTTTTTATCTCTGAAAAGTATAAGCAGAATAGGTGGAGGTGCTACTGAGTTCCACAAACAAAACACCATGCACTGTCCTTACCTAAGTATTTTGGTTAGATGGGTATTTCCACAGCACTTCAGTCCCAGAAAAAGAACTTCAAAAATTTCCCATCTTACTTGTCAGGAAGTTGAGGTGGAGATGTAAAATGAGTTTTCAAAGAAGGCAGGAAACAAGCAACACTCTCACTAGAAATCAGCAGCTGTAAATTCTAATGCAGCCAAAGTATGAGATATCTGACTGTCCTGGCAGCAAGGGCAAAAGCTGCATGGACAATTTGGAACACATTGTTTGCTGATATCTGAAGCAGAATGAACAGCCAGTAGATACTGAGTGGCATTTATCTCCTCTGCTTTCGGTTTTTAGTAGACAGAGTCCCTCTGTGATCAGTAAAATGCATCAGTCATCTGCAGGGCGTGATTCACCTTTCCTGCTTTAACACCAACTATTCAGACAGAGTGATGTCCACAGTGATCAGATGAAGACTCCCCATAACATCATATTCAAAATCTCTCTGATAAATAGAAAGAATTGGAATAGAAACAGATCTCAAGCCATGTCCTGAGGCTGGGATAATTCAAACCCAGAATGCTTCCTGGAGATAAACTTTTAAAATAACTTGAGTCAATGTAAAAGCTTCTGTTTCATTTTCATAGCAACTGGAGCTTACCTTTCACTGGCTTTTGATGTAAATTTATCTCCCAGATGCTATTTGATAGTTGTGCAAAATTTATCCTACAATAAAACTTTTTACTCTCTGGCACCTCAGGGATGTAATTTTGTCATCCTGTACATCCAACAGGGAGAAGCAGCTACTGCTGGGAGACAAGCCTCAATACCTCAGCTGGGACTCACTTCCTATACAGTCCTGTGGGCATAGAAGTGGAGTGTCTGAAACGGCCCCTTTTTCCTCTGTAAAACAAGGGAAATGTAAACACTCCACATGAAATCTGAATGTCTCCACACTTGGAACAAGATAAAATTTGAATCACAACTCTGGAGTTTTATCTTCATTCTTTGTCTTACAACTTCTGTTGGATGCTTAAATTAACTAGGCATCTCCGGTTTCCAGCTTTCACTCTTGTGACAGCCTAAACTAATCTGAAAGCCTTGTTTCAGGCTTTGAGTCCCCTCCTTCCCAACCTGCCCCAACAGCACAAAGCCGACCTCCCCCTGCCCCAGGCCGCAGTGCTTCCCTGCTCCCCGACCAGGTTAAACAAACAGGGAGATTCCTCCAGGGAAGTCACAGGTTCAAGATCACAAAGGACCCACCTCATTTGGGCCAGTTGGAGGTTTTTCTTGCTATTGTGCTTATCTGTATCTTCCCTGTCATCCAGACATTAACCTCTGACCTGCGAGCCCGCCTCTCGAAAAAGCCGTGCAGTGTTTACCCATTATGTAATGTCTGTGCTTTTGTGGAAATTTTACAGAAACAAATGGAGGAAGTTTGCCAGTCAAACGGCTGGACAATAAATCCTGTCCCATGTAGACAGAATGGTTTACTGTCACTGTAAGTCTGCTACTGGCATCTGTCACTGAAGAAATGTTTACAAATTTCAGGGCACTGGAGTGCCAAAGTATTCCAGCACTGCAGGACTGTACATGATTTGTAGAAACACCACCACTGTGCTAGATAGGGGCAGCCTTGTTTTGCTAGCCTGAATAAACAGAGTGACAATGTTTCAGATAAGTCAGGGTCACTAATGTTCAATATTTCTGCCTATTCATCTCCCAGGTTCATAAATACAAGTACCCAAATGCTTGTTTGTTCTGCTTTTTCTGCCCTAAGATACCTTTGCTAGATGTTAATCCAGGTAAGCAAAGTCCCTTCAGCCCCTTTTGCTTATTTCTTATAGATCCTTTATTATTTATACACTGTATGTTCCCATCCTTCCTTACAATCCATTTTCTTTAGTCCCTGCTGTCTCTTCTCCTTCTGTACTGTTTCCCCTTTGGGACAAGACATTCTATTATGTTCCCTTTCTGGACAGTGTCATCACATTCCTCTTGCTGTGCAACTGGGGCTTCTACATATCATCAACTATGAAGTTAGGACAACAGAAGGATGTGTTTGGATAAGAAGCAGGAACAAACATAATTTGGAACAGTGGGACAGACAGGTAACGTAATTCGTCCTTCACTGACTCTTTCAGCCAAGGGCCTGATCCTGCAGCAACTGAATGGAGCTTTTCACTCTCAGTGTCAACGGGAGAAGCACTTGGTCTTAGAGTTCTGCTCTAATTAAGTTTTCAAATCTCATTTCCTTTCACAGGAGAGAAAACATTGTTATGACTAAGCTTTGGATGTGGCAACAAATCCCTGGCAGGTTGGTTTGTTTTAACGGACGTATTAGATTTAAGGAAACTTTTACCATCTTTTCTGCCCTTAATCACAGCTTTTACTACAATTACAGTAATGCAACAGAGGTACATGCCAAAGGCAATATGTATATTTTTAATGAGTTGACATGCAACCTTCCTGGAGAGGAGAAACAACTTCATTTGCTGAACGATTCTGACCCATATCTAGCAATTTATTAAGGGACAAGGAAAGATTCAGAAAAGCATCTACCACAAATTAGGTGGCTTCAGCAACTCACAGATGAGCAGTCTCATAAGACAGACTTGGTTATTGTGCTAGATTTAGCAAATTTTTGCTGAATGGTAACATTTTCTATTGTCCTCAAACAATAAAAGAGAAGGTTAACAGGCAATATCCGGATGCTCAAAGATTATTAATCCACGCATGTGGTCCTGAGTCACTGGGCTATAAAACATCATCAGTTTCCAAAGATGAAACCAAAGGGGAATTCTGCTTGAGACAGATGCTATCACAAGTCCAAAGGAACTAGTAAGGCCTATTTATGCAAGTTTTACAAGACACTGGCTCCCAGGGGTTTTCATTCTGGTGTAATTAATTCAGTCAATAAACTGAACGTAGGCAGAGATCACATCCTATGAGTGAAGAGCCTGCAGCCTGGTTTCCTGCCTCAATTTACCTTACAGCTTGGACACAGGTCAGACACTGGAGCACACAGGAAAATACAACAGGCTGACAGGCACACCTCAACCAGGCTCATTCACCTGGGTAACTCAAGAGCTCGCAGGGTCAGTCTCCAACGGCAGCACACAAAATCCATTCTATTAAATTATTCCTGCCACTGCTGTGGCCTGGGCCAAACAACACATACAAACAATGGCTGGCCATGCTTTTTTGGAGGTTAACACAGGCCAAGGACCATTTCCAATACAACTCCGGCTGTGTATAACCTGTTTTTTAGAGGTAAAAGTTTATCTATGGGGACCAGAGAAGGATTCCTGGCCTGGGGAGATGTGACCCCACAGACCTCTACATACCTTTCTCTGAGGCAAAATTATCAAAGGAAGACACTCGAACACCTCATGTAGGTATGACTGCATGCTTACTTTCTCCTTGGTCACCAGGAAACTGACATCAATTAATAGGAACTCAAGCAACAAACTACAGGATTCCTATCAGAAATGTGTATTATCAACCAGGAGCCCAATTTTGTCAGGCACAGGGCACTGCAAGGGAATGACTGTCATTTCGTCTGGTTTGTACAACAAAAGTGGGGCTGTCCAGGCTGGCAGCACAAACCCCACTGCCCATCCTGCTTTCGGTCTCTGTACAGTCCTACAGTGAGCCTCCCATACAGACCAGCACACCCACAGATCCATGAAAGGCACGGCCACTCACTGCAATCCCAGTTACTCTGGCACATCTGTTTGGATGATTAGTAGGTAAAATTTAACTGATAGAAGACAGAGCCCAACTGGAAATGTAGGAATGTGTTTTTACTACTATTAATGCAATCAAAACTTCCTTCTTGCTATTATTACTGTGTTAGCATGTCAATCCTATTCCAAATTGTTTTAAACTGTTAACTTACCAAAATACTTGGAGTATAGCACAATTCACATTCTGGTTTTTATTCTAAACTTAACATAATTTATCTGAAATTATTCTGCCTCTTAAAGTTGTTTCTCTTGCTAGAATGTACAAAATATGTGTACAATATGTACTGGAAGAATGTTAATCTTTCTCTTTACGTCAAAAAAAAATGCTGAAATTCAGTGCATAAAGTAACTTCTATGGCCTTTGTAGGCTGAAGGCCCTTTTCTGAATTTACCAATATTCCAATTCATATGACAGAGTCTATACAGCTGGTTAAAACATAGCTTAAAAAAAACAGATGCAAAGAACTCTTTGTGAAACTGATTACTGATTTATATTCACCACCCAATATGAATGAAATGCTAAAACTAAGCAGACATGAGTCACATAAAGTAGATTGTAAAGAGTGTTTCAATCACATGAGAAATCACGTCAGTATTATAGGTCAGTTTGCTTAAGGAACATATATTCTTTGGGAAAACATATTGTTATTTTGCCTTTAAGATTTTTTTTAATTCACTCATATGAGATCTTCCCGTACCCATGGCCTTCATTTTAGAAAAGACTAGACCCGTTAGTCTTCAAAACTCATGCCTTAATATTAAAAAACTAAACCAACATTTGCTAAATGAGAAAAATACAAAAGATGGTTTAACACAGAAAAGGTGCTCACCAATGCAGTCGACGCTGAAGAGGTTTATGGAGGTTGTTATGGAAGACTCATCACAGGTCTTCATCCCCCGCAGTGCAAACCTCACCAGGGAGGCCTTGACTCCCTCGGGGAGGAAGGACAGCAGGTACACGGGCATGTACAGAGCGTAGCGCAGCTTGCACAGCAAGGGCGTCATGAGCTTGCCCTGGGGGGACTGAGCCATGCGCTCGATGGTCGGGAACAGCAGCACGGAGCGCAGAACCTGTCAGACCACGAGAAAGCACCGTCAGCACGGCCACAGCGCCACAGACCAGCCTGGCAGAATGAAGTTTTAAACGAGTCTCCACCGCAATGAAATTGGGTTTCCAGGCGCACCGCCCTGCAGGCTGTGTGGTGTGCCCAGGTTCAGTTTTTTAAAATATGAAACAAACAAGTACCTGGTTATGGAATTATGTTTTATGATAAGACAGGGAAGAACTCAAGAGATGTGAGTGGCCTTTGGGGATCATGATGAACCGGGAAGCGCCAGCAGGAGTAACCCCAGCAGAGGGCAGCAGGCAGGAGCCCTCCGCTCAGTCCCGGCGGGTTTTTTATGTCAGGAAAAGTACACTGCTTTTCATTTCACCTGGTAAACTATTTTCTCTAAGTAAATCAACCAACCAAATTAAAAAATGTCTGTGATGCTGCTGTGATGGTAACTTTACAAACTGACAACACACAGGGTTTTCAATTTGTAGCTCAATGCAGGTAAACTTGGTCAGAACAAGAAGAAGCACACAGCCCCTTCACTACAGTGTGTACACTAGCATAAAATATTGGTTTTTATATGTTAGAATGAAATAGACATATTGTGAAGCTGGTAATTAGTTTATGTTATAATAACACACTACAGCCTTACAATACAAAGAAATTAACTAAAATTACACCCACACTAATCAAAAGTGAGTTAATATACTTACTCTCAATTGCATTTCAATGTTAAGATCAAGCAAATATTCTAAAAGAATAACTGTAACTTTTTGTCTGAAAGTAAAAATATATTGCAATAATTCATATAGGAATAACCCTCAAAGAGACACATGCCTACTTAACAGAAGTATCAATAAAAAAAGTAAGAGAGGATCTGGATATTGCATGGGCAGATAATCAGGTATAAACAGCTGGGCTTTCTTGGTGACTGAATATCAATAAATGTAGTTACATATGTTTGCTTACTGCACATCATTCTATATGTTATGCAAATCACATTAGTATTTTTGTAAAATATATTTTATGATCATTTTCTTACTCTCAGACAAGACTCAGCTAATGTATGCCACTACATCTGTGTGCAGCACCCCTCATCCCAGCAGTTCTCCAATGGAAGGCAGGGCATGCCAGCAAGAGATGCTTACAAAATCTGGGCATTGTAATAGAACAAACAGCAAACATTCAGGAAATATGATAAAATCATGGAATCCTTTAGGTTGTAAAAGGTCTGTAAGATCATTGAGTCCAACTGTTAACCTAGGACGGCCACATTCACAAATAAACCATGTTCCCAAGTGCCAGATCTACACATCATTTAAATACCTCCAGGGATGGTCAATCAACCACTTCCCCAGGCAGCCTCTTAAGTGCCTGACAACCTTATCTGTGAAGGAATTTTTCCTACTATCCAATCTAAACCTTCCCTGGTACAACTTGAAGGTGTTTCCCCTTGTCTTATCACTTGTTCCTTGGAAGAAAAGACTGATCCCCACCTGGCTCCAACCTTCTTTCAGGCAGTTGTAGAGCAATATGGTTCCCCTGAGTCTCCTGTTCTCTTTTCTCCACTCATCTCCCTCAGCTGCTCCTCATCAGACTTGTGCTCCAGAGCCTTCCCCAGCTTGTCCTTCTCTGGACACACTCCAGCATCTCAATGTCCTTCTTACAGTGAGGAGCCCAAAAGCGANGCTCCAACCTTCTTTCAGGCAGTTGTAGAGCAATATGGTTCCCCTGAGTCTCCTGTTCTCTTTTCTCCACTCATCTCCCTCAGCTGCTCCTCATCAGACTTGTGCTCCAGAGCCTTCCCCAGCTTGTCCTTCTCTGGACACACTCCAGCATCTCAATGTCCTTCTTACAGTGAGGAGCCCAAAAGCGAACACAGCACTCGAGGAGTGGCCTCGCCAGTGTCCACTACAGGGTGACAATCACTGACCTTGTGCTGCAGGCCACTGACAACGGTGTGTCTAAGATGTGTAGCAGGTGACCAACCATTTCTCCTTGGATTACGGGGGCTTCATTCTGTTCACTGCCCATGTCTGGATACCCAGAGAACAACTGGTCAGAGTCAGGTCTTGATCTGCTGGCTCTTCCTGTTTCTTCCCTCATCATTCCCTGCAGCTGGAAGGACAGAGAACACTACCTGTGCCCCTGATTCCTTAACCAGTTGCGCCAAGGCCCTGAGGTCTCTCTTTATTGTCCTTGGGCTGCTTGTTGCAACTTCATTGCTGTCTACCTGAAGAATCAATAATGGATAATAATCCAAGAGCTGTACCAGGGTGGGAAGATGGGAATCTTTCTCTTCACATCTTTAACCCGGACCCAGGGAGGCAGCAGGCTTCAAGAAGTGGGTCCTTCTGTTTCCTTCTGAAGGAGTCTCCTATGAAAATGATACATCTCTTTTTTTTTTTTTAAATGGAAGCCGTTTTTACAGAAGCAGGTTGTAGAGTGACAACCTCAGCAACACCTCCAAGCCAGGTGAACCACTGTCCTGGTTACTGTTCTTGCAGAGCCTCACACCTGTCATTCCGGGGCACCTGGAGAGCTGGAGCAGTCCCAGAGGAGACTCACCAGCTGTGCCAGGCAGGAATTGTCACCACTGTCCCCTGTCCCTTAAGTCACTGTGTTCAGCCAGGTAGAGAGAGAGCAGGGAATCCTCCATGTCATGCATTCATTATAAGAAACTGTACTTCTTAGAGTATTTTAAAAGCAGATTTTGAAAGAGTTATTTATATAAAATACAGAACTATTTTAAGAAATCCTTCTACTTTCCAGCTGATACTACTTTGGTTTTAGACAAAGAAAAATACCTTCCCAGGGAAATCAATGCTGGGCCTCTTTTTATTAAAGGCAACCAGCAGCTGAAGTACAGGAATGCAAAACTTTTCCTAAATTACATGCTAGTTTTGTGATATTTCAGCTAGGAGCTGAACCCAAACTGTTGTGATCTAAAGCAGATTTGACCTGCGTTCCCAGGCACACTTTAATCCTTTGACATTGCAGTTTATAGGTACAGGATTAGTTGCTTGGAGGGCTGTACTAACCACGGAGGAAGCTGCTAAACCTTGGCAGAAAAAGGACAAACCAAGAAAGCTGTTACCCCGTCCTGTGCATTCCTGCATTTTGCAATGGCCCACAAATTTAAAAGATGGAGGATAATTCTATTTATTTTTTAAATCTTTTGCAGACAATAATACAGAAACATAAAATTTGTATTTTTGAAACACTTATCAACTGTTTCTTAATTTACTGCTGGATTCCCAAGCCAGAATCTTGAAATGTGCATTTGGCTGCAGAATTGCTTAAAAGATGTAGTTCAACTTCTTTGCCATAGAACTGTAGGTATGACAGATTTAGCCCATTTTATTATAATGTCAGAAATAATGATAAGGAAGTATGTCATATTTGTGTCTTGAAATAAGTGAAGTACAAATATTCAGGTAAAATTATGGAAATTAATAAGATTCAAATACTCAATATCAGTTAATATTTTTTTTTTTTACTTTTCAAATGCCTGGATCTTATCTATAAACATTTATGTTAGCTGAAATCAGGTAGATAGAACAGAATTAAATTCAAGTTAAAATTTTCAGAATTATTCTAAGACCAATTATTCTGAGAATGAAGGACACTGTCTGTCAGAAGCACCAGGTATTGTCACAACTATGAATGCCACAGTAAATACCATGAAATAATGTGTAAAGGTTAATGATCCCCTTATTTATGGAAACCCTTCTCATAATTAATGAAGTTTCTTGTGATAACTATCAGTCAATACACAAAAAGTATTACAAATATTTATTTATATAATAAAAATATAATACATCCATAATATACATAAGTATAGATATAATGTACAAATATTAAAAATATTAGAGAGTGAAATTCAGATTCACCTAGTTTAAGCTACCCCCAATTCAAAGTCCAGTAATTTTTATCTGTTAAGCACATCGAAAGGCAGAGAGTTGGGCAAGTGGAGACACTGGAAAGAGTGACTCGAGTGGATCTGGGGACTACAGAAAGTTTGCCGGTGACTCCACTGAAGGCAAACACACCTCGTGTCCAGGAGTTGCTGAGAGCTGTGGGCTGCACCACCTCTCCTTGACTGTGCTTTGGTCAACCCACTAAAAATAGTATATGTACTCTTAAATTGTACTGCATTTGTCACTATTGATGGTTGTGACAATCAACAGTATTTGTACAACTGTAATTCAATTTATTTACCACTTATTTACTTACCATGCTGTTGAACGGCAAGATTTCAACACTCAGGACGGCTCATACACTAAAGTTCACTGTTCATGGCATAGATGTTCTCTGGGTTAGTCACCAGGCAGCTGCTTCTATTTCATCATTAATTTTTAACTCCACATTTCAGAGGGCTCAAGTCTTGAATGGTTCAAGGGCCTACAATCTGATGCAGTCTCAAAAATTCCACATTTCGTTAAGAACCAAAAGCTAACACTACCTGCACACCCTTGACATAACTCGTGTGGGTGCCAAGGCAGCTCCTACTCCCTCGTCTAGGAGCGTATACATGTCACTGAGAAAATGAAATGGTGCATGGCCTGAGCATGAGTCCAGAGAACAAACCAGCCCAGAATGTTCTGCCCTTGATTCTTTCAACACACACCACAGGAGTGAGGTGGGGAGACTTCAGGAGTTTCCCTTTTGACACTGTTTATATATTTCAGTATCTAGAGCAATCAGTCCATTAACTTCAGGAATATATGACCTGCACAGTAAATTTCAGAACAGAGAGGGAAGAGAAACTACTTATTTTACAGGAAAAGTGAGCTCTCAAAGCAAAGAATATCAACTATCCATCCGTTAAAAGCATGGCATTGACCAAGGTGCTTTGTTTAGGAACGTTCCCCAATTAATATGATTCACTTCCCATGATCACTGGTCCACACAAATATTAAAGAACAAAACAAAGGTTTCCAGCAAGCTACCTACATAGAGAACACATATATTCCTGTACATCCAGGCTTTTGATCGAGCTTTTATCTAAATCTATCCAAAGCAAGATGACAAAGTGACAACTGAGAACCTTCAAGTCTTCACTGCATAATGGTTATGTCAACATTGGTTTGGATTTGCAGCAACAGTTGGAAGTTACTTTGTTTTAATTAAAATGAGAACACAGTACAAACAACCAACCAATTACATTTACAATAAGTTGCTGTTTAACACTGCACAATTTAATAGTCTCAACCACACCAGCAAAGGATTTTTGTAAAATGTTTAAATGGTTTCCTTATAAAAACAGTACAAGTATGCAAATTGGATAAAGTTAAAAACACCCACACAGTAATATTTTCCACTAGTGCCTTTTACTGAATGAGTTGAAATATATTCCTCAGCTACAATTTAAAGTTTGAGTGGGTAATACTACTTGTTAAAGGGACTGGTAAATGACAGTGCTGTGTGTGCAAAACCATGCTTAAAACCTAGATGCCACTTACAACCAGTATTTAAAGAAGTGACTTGATTTTCAGAGCAGTTAAGTCCTTCAATGCTTTTGAAATCAGCCAGTTTTGATTACACAAGAAATGCTGGTTACAGACTCAGTCCCCCCAGGTGTGTGCCCTTCTGAGCTCACACAGCTGAGGGTCTGCAGAGGGCTGCCACACTGTGCCACCAGCTCTTCACACAGAGAGACACTTTAATAAGAGAAACAAAATGGGAGAGAAAAGCAGCCAGGATGTGAAAAGGCAGACACTGACCAACAGAAAGGAGCAGGAGCCATTTCAAAGATTTGTTTCAGAAGAGACTCCAAGTAGGTGAACTCAGTAATTACAGGTCATGCTTTCTCAGTCCTGTCTCTTGGCTCTCAATGGACAGACCAGCCCTGCCCATGACAGATCACAGGTATGCTCACATAACTCTACCAGAGACATAAAATAGAAAGACTCTGGCCTACTGAAGAAAATACCAGAAAGTGAAACTTCCTCAGACATGAACGTTAGTTCACTCTGCTTTAAAGGCACAAGCAGTGGTCACTGAAGGCTCTCACTGGCTTCTGAGCAGAGAAATTTTTGGGAAGCATTTGCTCCTGCTGCATAACCTGCTCTTGATCACCGGGGCAGCAGAAATGGTCAATAAAAAAACACCAACAAAAAGATCACGAGGCTCAGATCCCACACCAGTTACACATTTCAGAGCCCACAGGGAACTCAGAGATCAAATGGGGGGCAGCAGCAAGGAAACAATCCATGATGTGCTATAACAGAGCCATCGTGCTGACCAGTGCTCAGTAACGGAGTGACCAAACGTGGCATTGCACCCACACACCTGGCTCCGGAAAGAAAACAAGTGAGGAAGTTTAATTTAAAATTCCTTCAAAACCTTACGAAAAGCAAGAGCTGCTTCTTTGTCAAAAGCAACACTTCTGTTGATATATATTAGTTCACCTCGTGTATTAGTTTATTCCCCTCTTGTGTTGGCAGAGGAAAAGCTATTATCTGTCAGGTGGAACTTAGTAAATTTCTCAAAGATAACATAATGATGTACTTAATGGTAATCTACAGTCTACCCTTGATACGGAATGCCACATTAATCACACAAGTTCTCCTACTCAGTATGCAGAAACCTGCAGGCAAAACAACGAGGATCAGGGAAGTATTCTGTGCTTTATTGCCACAGCTGTGCCGAGCAGGTTTCCAAGAAAATGCACAGGACAAACCAGACAGTGTTGGCTTGGGCTGTCCTCTCCACACAGCAGGACTTGCTGGGCTTGCCCGTTCACTTTGCTCACTCATGAATTATGCATAATACAATAAAATATGTAAAATATAGAGTTCTACTTTAAAATCTTGAATAATTTCTTCTTCGGCTGTTTAAGATGTCATTTGGTTTATTGTACCAGTGAACACTGTCACAGCTCAATATCAACAAATGCACAGGATTTTGTGACAGCAAAAGAGCTAAAGAATGGACATGAGTGACAAAACATTGTTTTTCTCCTGGTGTGAAGTCAAAACATACTGTGTGCATTTTCTTCTGTTTTACCCTATGGATCTCCTGTGATTCTAAACAAATATTTGGGCATATTAAAGACGCAACAAAACAAGTATCTCAAACACAACAGAAAATCTTATAACTGTAAATTTCAAAGTGCTTTATAAGAATTAAGCCCCACAGAAAAGTCTTAGCCTGCTTTTTATGGACAAATAAACTGAGATTTGTGAAGTTAGATAACTCCACATGAAAATATATATTGCAAAAGCAGGAATATTTTAAACAACTGTATGGTAAATCACAATTCTCTGCTCTAACAAAAGCTTACTTGTCTGGGTAACCAAACTGTTTCTGTAAAACAAAATAGTAAAAAATTGTGAATAACCAACATTTTGTAGAAAAGTTTGTGGTTTTTGTTACAATTAATATCATGGGGGTTTAGTTTGTTAGTGGCTGTTCAGTTCAAGCGAATCTTCTGTTAACATCTTCTATAGACCCTTCCAAACATACCGGGGCTACAGAAGAGGGCAGAGGCATGTGCACTTGATTTCAAACTTTCAGTTTAAATTTTCTACATTTCCTATTTCTTAGTGCCCAAATTTTCCCTTTGACATCAGATGCATTCAATTTTTTTCCCATTCCTTTCTTTCCAGACTTCTAATTTTATTACATATAATCTGCGAGGCTAATCAACAGAAGGAAAGATTTTTTCATTTTCTACAAAAAAATCTTTTTCTATGAGGAGCATAACATGCTCCCTGCAGAGCTGAATTTGTTTTCCAAACAAATGCACAGTTAGTGTATGCAACTCTGTGAAGATGCTGGTAAAACTCTAAATAATACACTTGAATTTTCTCTGATGGGCTGAAGGAATTCCTGCTCCCTAGGAAAAACAGACTTTTTGAGTACCAACAGCATCATGTTAATATTTGTCAGCTCAACTTCACTACGGGGTATTTGAATTTTCACAGTCTTAGAATAAACTGGATCAAGGATCCAGGATTGATCACAGGAACTTCTGGCAGTATTGTCATAGGCATACTGAGGATCCAACTAGGGATTGAGTTCTTTAAGGGAATCAACACATGTAGGGCTGTGAAGGCACATGGAGGATGCACAGACACTCAGGCAGAATTTCTCTCTCAGTGTCTGAAGAAATTACTGTTCAGCAGAACTCCTTGATGCCATCTTTAAACACACAATGACCCAGTCAGTGTTTTCATGTAGGTGAGAGCACAGCAGGGTAAATGCAACAAGACAACAGCAGAGAGCAATGATCCTAAAGATGTACATGATTTACAAGGTCAGGATGCCATTTTCCTTTCATATAGACACATATGCACCCAAACAGTAGCGCCAAAGATATAAAACATGAGTATGTAAAATCAAATGCACTTTTAAGGACTGAGCATAAAAGCATGCAAGCAGTCCACAGATCCATTTACCACACAACCTTTGGATTGAATTTTGCTTGACAACTTCAGTGTCTTTATGTCCAAGGCGTCAGGCCTCGGCATTGCCTTGGGCATGTGCCAAGTCCAACACATGCACAGATGCACGTGCACATACCCGGGCACATGCTTCTAATTCTTCACTGAATAAATATAGCAATACCTAGAGATCCCCATCCAGCACTCTGGTTACATGAATATTAATGACACCTTACACTAAAAGAGCAAATTCATAAATACAGTGAAGTATGCATATATGCACAGAGCTGAGCTGTGCCAGAGCAGCAGTATGACAAACAGTTCTCTTTGTCAGTACAGCAATAACCTGAGCTTTATCATAGCAGAGGCACTCTATTAATTATCCTGTATGTTTTTATCCCCTTGTATGTCTTCTGTAAATAAAAAGAGGTGAAACTAATACAAAAATTTTTATCATCTAAAATATGACAAAAAACATGTTTCACAGTCCACATTGTAACCTCAGTACTGGTAAGTGAAACTGGGATAGGGCCCAGGCTCAAGGACCAGCACCTTTTAGTATGTTCTCTGTCCGGATTTTGGCCAAAGCCAGCCAGACATCTGGGCCCAGGTTAGAAAACAGTGTAGACCAGGGATTCTTCTAAACACAGGATGTGTGTGAAGCAAACATGTTTGCGTCTAGGAAGGCTTCGTGACTGGAATCTAAGCTGTGTTTTGCCACTTGCTGTCAGGAGCCACACAGTGGGTCCTGGTTTGTTTTATACAAAAAAAAGAATTTAAATACAAGTCTTAGCATAACTACCTCATTCAATCAGAAATACCTTGACCTGTTCAGCGACACTTAATAATGATTCTGTGTACATGAGATTCTAAACACACTGAGGGTTATCCTTGGCAACCACATACAGATCCTCCCTCTGTTATCAAAAGATCATTCATCAGATGCTCAGCAAGGAAAGAACAGCCAGTCACTCACTCTGTGTGTGTTTACATACATGGATGCTAAATGTATCTGCTGAAATTGCACCATGAAATGGTGGGAAAATAACTGAGAAGAAACCTTTGCCCTTTTCAGAGTTCATTTTGGCTCAAGGTTATCCAACTTCACTAATGGTTCTTAACTGAGGTGCCTGAGTTAGGAGTTACATCACCCCAAGGCTACCAACTGAAGTCAGCCATGAACAGATCCTCAGAAAATATCAAGTGAGCTAAAACCACTTTCTCGTAGAATTATCTGCTTCCCACTAATTACAGAGGAGCAAAGACTTCTCTCTAGGAGCTTCATCATATAGAACAAAATGAGACCCCTCCTCCATGGGAGCAGCAGCAAGACACACTTTTGAAGTATTTTGAGGGGAACAAATGTTACTATTAAGCAGTATTTGAGCAAGTGTTCTCTAAAGAGGCCCATCCATAGCAGTGTATGATCTCCAGCACTGAAAACACTGTGTAAATACATTGGTGCCCCTTAACACGGCAATGTAAAAAAACCAGAGTGTATTATTTACTTTTGTAAAAACTGAAAGTATGTCGTAATTGTGATATTGGCTCAATGTTTGAAGACTTGACCTTCAAATTTCAGACAGGCAGTATAAGACAAGAAGCCAGAGCTATTTCATACTGACTGTCACTACCTCTTTTATAGCTAGAGTGCAGTTTCAATGGACATGATGCTTCAGTACACGCCAAACTACCTTTCTGAGATCCAACTTGGGTGCCTGCTTTATGATGTTTAAGGCAATTTTCCCAAGCAGAAGTACAGAAAATACCCACCCACCAACAAAACCCCTAAACCAACACCCACCTTCACCCCACTCCTGAACTGGAAAGCGGTGGTATAATAATGAGGTTTTGTTAAGTTAAACTTGGTATTTTAATTATTCAGCTCACAAAACCAACTCAGAAGCTACTACTATTTTCATATATGCCAAGTAAAAATAATCTAAAGCACGAATGAGTAGCAAAAATCCTGACAAGTAATACAGTGGTAAAGACACGTGGGAGATGGTGATATGCAAGTTTGCAGTATGATATGGTGCAGAAAGTAATTAAGGGAGAAGTTCTGCAACTTCATGTTACACACCGTGAGGAAACACATCACAAATGCCAGAGGAAGCTCTGCCTCTGGGAGACAATGCAGATTGCATCCTGTGCTCTACATCAAAAATGGAAAGATTTCAACTAAGAGTGAGCCACAAATACAGCCTAAAATTAACAAGGGGCTTGGATGCTAAAATTTCTGGAGGAAGTTATATATAGCGAAAAAAACTTTAACAGTGTGGCAAAATGGCAGCAAAAAGTAATGGGATGGAGAATCATAGCTACAAAAATTTTTAAGGGCTATAAATGCAAAGGATGCAAAATAATATTCTGGGTGGAACATGTGACATAAGTAGATGTGATGGCAAGAAATGAAAAATGCAAAATGCTAAAGCAGGTATCACGAGTCTGTATTGACACAAATTTTTATGCTGCACCAAGGTATAGTGTCCCAGCTGTAGAACTGTTACCAGCAGGAGTGGTGCAAGAAAGAGAAATGCCACCTTACATGGACAGACAGACAGCCTCGACTTTCCAAACCAGAACATTGTGTCGGGGAGCTGTAAAAAACCAGTTAACATAGGCCTGATGATGTTACTTACACATTCAACTTTTCTCATGCAACTACACTGCCCTGGGACTATACATTACAGATGTTGACTAAATGAATGATGAAAAGCAAATGTCAATGCTTAAAATGTGAATTTTCCCCTTATATTCCTTCTTTTGTGTAAATGTTTAACACACTCAAAAATAAAAAATGTATTTATGTTTCAGATATACAGAAAGCTGGCAGAATATTTGCAGAGTGGTTATGCTCAGGAAAGCAATACCCTTTCAGAAGGAGAAAACCAATCACACATTATTCACAAAGCTTTTACCCCTCCTCCAGAAAAAAATCATTAAAAAAGTGAAGCTGAGAACACCATGGAAAAATTACTTCTAATTCAAAGAATTCTGTTAATAAGATGAGCTTTTCAACACTCCAGCACAAGACTGATCATTAAACCCAGTCCACAACCATTCTGCAATTCTTTCCCATCAAGCTATAAGAAATCTTCCAGCACCCAATGACATACTTTACGATGCTTTGGAAAAAGATCCAAACACCCAAAACTGATGATACAGCACAGGATGAGAAGATGGCAGACTCACAACACTATCACTTCCATGGGCCCCCTTTTCTGATATGGAACTCATTAAATTAAAATATTTTTAAAAGCCCCAGAAAGGATTTTTTCTCGGCCAACAGAAAATGCTACTGAAACAAAACACAGAGATCAGTGCTGATGGAGAATTTCTTTGTGATTTCAAATATTTGATGAATTTTACTGTGAGGATGTAACCAAGGTTTACAGTGTTGTGGGGAACACTGTATATACTCTCTACCTTGGTCAATTTTTTCTGCTTCCAAGGAAGGCAAATGAGGGCACAGAAGCTATACTTCACATCAGGACAAAAAATATTTGTTGGACAACTATGGAAAAGTCCATAAACAGGAGCTTAGGTACTGAAATATACTACATACTTTATAATAATAATAATTAAATTTCATAAACATATATATATATATGACATTTACAATATTTACACGGTGCAAAAATGACAGCCACTATAACAGATGTATGCTCTTAGCTGTTTTTACAGTCCTTTCCATTAACTACTCACATCCTAAGCTCAGGCTGGCTGTGCGACAAGGGCTGTTTCCTGCCCAAGTGCTGTTTTCCATTTACCTTTGATGTCAAGGATGTCTCTGCCTCTTGGTGTCTGACATACTCTCCCTTTTTCATAGTTAACTTTATGTCTTCATAGTTAAAATTACTTATAGCACACTCTAATAGATTGGGATATTCAATTCAGTCTGAGGATGAGACCATTCTTGTTTCTCTGTCATCACACGTACAACCCATGCAGACCCCTCTCACCTCTAAAAAACTTCATCACTATTACTGACCTTAAGGGAGCTGGTCAACTTAGACAGGTCTCTATCACTCTGAATTATAAAAGAGAGAACATCAGAGACTACAAGAAGCTGGTTTCAGGGCAACATAAATTCAAATAACAACCTATCCCATGGTTTTAGCTATTCCTATCTGGACCTATGCATAAAGTATCAGCCATACCAGTTCTTCAGGAAACATATAGATATATACTTCCTGGCAGGTTTCTCTAAGAAACAACATACATATAAATCCTCCTAAAAATCTCAGAAATGTGTTATTTCCAAACATTTCAATAGCATTAATTTCCTTCAAGACACAAGGTAATGAAAGATACAGGGCACACTGAGAGCCATCTTGTGAAGCTGTGCATAATCCTCACAACTTCACACTGTTCTATAATGGTACCAACTGTTGCAAAATGTAAGGGCATACTTAGATTTTTTTTTAAGGGAAATTAAAGTTGTATGGGCAATGCTGTCCTCAGTGATATCAGACAAAGTCACTATTTGTAAGTGGCACAAATGTAAGCCAAGCAACAGTTAAGGAAATCTAAGGGAAAACTTCCATTTTTGGTAAACTGGTTCATATTTCCTGACCATCAGTTTTTTCATATCTTGCTTTTGAAGTGGTCAAATGTAATACAATGGATCACAACAAACCAAATTTTTGTAAGTTATTTAACTTATTGTTTCTTACATTCAATATATCCAATATTATCATATAAATGACACTTCCTTCAACATCTGAATTTGACCAACCACACATTTTTTCAAATGGATTAAAACTTTGGCTTATTTTTTTACTATTTTCTTTCAGCTTCTACCTGATGATATATATATATAGCAGGCAATATTCGCATCTGTTTAAAATACTCTACAGTGATCACATGGTTTTTCCATGTTCTGGCACCTTCTTTATTTAACATACATTATCCAATTTTATTTGAAGTACACCTATAAGACCCCAAGCCTCCACTGCTTCCTGGCAGTTCCACTTGGATGGAAACAAAATTCAAGGACCAGCATTTTTTGTTAATGTATTTGTATTTCAAACTGTGATCTCCAGTGTAACGACAAATACAGTGCTGGGTACAATGATTACATCCTTAGGTATGTGGACCTGAGTGTCATTTGCACCAAGGTGAGGTGTGACTAAATTTATGTCTACTTTAAGGCCAGTTTCCACTGACTTAGCATAAACTTGATTCTGAGCCTTATACATTGGAGTCCTGCATCCAATCTCATTGGAGTCTCCACATGAAGAGTCCTGTTAAAACATGAACCACAATCAGGCTTCTGCAGTACTAACTTTGTGTTGTATTATTAGGAGAATACTAGAAGTTGCTCTGCAGAGTTTAATTACAAAAGAATTGAAATGGGACAAAGACAACTGAGGATAAGCAAGTGAGAGGCATGGAAATCTTGTTATTATCCAGCTTCAGCTGCCGAGAGTAAGAAATCACCTTTGTCAACAGTGATCACAAGCACAGTAACCAAAACGGAAGAGCCCTAATGAGACTGTGCCCAATATCCCTTTGAGTACTTCTGGTCCTCTGTGATTGCAGCTACAGTACAGCTGGGGGTGTGGCCTTGCTCCTTTTGAAACTAGTGGCAAAATTTTCATAAATTTAATATGTCTTAATTCTGCCCCAAAAATAAATTCTGAGAAAAGGATTATTTTCCAGATATTAAATGTGACAGCCTACACTCAATGTAGATCTCACCCAAGACACAATATTGCCAGCTCTAGAAACCAAGACTCTCTTACCTGTTCTTGGATAGACAGATGAAGACTATGGCAGGCATAAAATGCTGATCATGGTAGTTAGGGATTAATCTCTTGGATTGACAAGTAAAATGAGACTTTTGACAATTCCCTTTGAAATCAATACGCTTTCAATCACACCTTTCAGCAGGTGTCAGTATTTTTTGTGTACTTGATTTCCAATGCTGAAACCTGTTTAATAGGAATAGGAGAGGGACCTTCCATACCTCACCTTACAAGTGGGTCATGGCACAGGAAAAAATTATCTGTTGTTTCACATTACTTGAAATATTTTCCAGTAAGAAGTACTCTTAGAATTTTTCCAGCTGAAGCCCAGAATTCTGCTAAATATACAAAAGTCTCACAAGTGTTCTCTACAGACACTGCAAACTATTTTTCAACAGGTCAGCTCTACATACTGAACTATTTGCAAATTATTAAAAATATAAAAAATATTAAACACACAGACTGTTCATTACATTTACAAGTCTCACAGGGCTGAAATGCAAATTACTCTGTACTACAAATATTTGGGTAACTGAAAACTTGCCCAAAATGTTTGAATTAAAAAAAAAAAAAAAAAAAAAAAAGCCTTTTTATAGGTTAATGTAATAATGAGAAAACTGTTCTCACAAAAATCTGTATCTTATTGTTGGACTGAAAGTAGTTTAATAGAGAAAATATTCATTGACAGGGCAGTATTTTACATAGAGAATTAAGCCCCATCAAAGTGGGCAATGTCATTCCATCTACAAGGGAAGTGCCAAAGGAGACTGCCAAAATTTGCAACGGTGTGATAATACCAGCAGGGATGGATTTGTTGCTATTATGATTAAAGCATATAAACAGAAGAAGATTAGGAGGGGTGAGAGTGAAAAGAGAGGAAGAATAGTTTATTGGTTGGAAGAAGGGCAGGGAGAAGCTTATGTTGGAATGCAGTGTCACAGTTACACACCATAAAGCTTTCAGTTGCTCCCATTACATGAATGTCAGAATGCAGCTGCCACTTTCCAGCAGAAATTCTTTCCATTTTCATTTTGGAAGTACAGGGTGGGTTTTTTTCAGTGTAGCCCTCCCATGAGATCACCATATTGCATCTGCAGGTACCCTTATGGCACAGGGACTGGCAAATGTGACCTTTGTACACATGCTGTGGGACATTTACCACTGAGGATGAACCAGCAATATGCCCTTAAAGTGGAGAGGTGGCTCAACCAAAGGAAAGAAATAAGAATCAGATTTTGTGTTGTCTTGAACCAACTGCTTTCACAGCCATCAATGTGCAGCCACACCTACCAATAAATCTCAATGACAATCCATTCAGTTTAAGGAAATGGGGCTGAACAAGGTAAATGAGAAAACAGCTTTACAATTATAATCTCATTCTGCTGATGAAAAGGAAAGGCCACAATTTTCCATCAGTGCCTTGAGGTCCCTGAACTTCTATTTTTAAGTGCTCCACTCAAGATATCTGGAATGGGTTTAATTCACCACTCACTGAAGTCAGCCCTCAAAAAGGCATCCAGTCAACCCAGACTCACAGCCCTTCTCAGCTCAAAGGGTTAGGAGTCAGACAAGCTAAACTGCCATTGAATGTTGGAAGGAATTCAGTCCCCCACCATTTAAAAAAATTAAAGTGGCTTAGTGGCTTAATGATGTGCCTTGGAGAAGAAGAATAGTAAGGTTCTGCCTTGTGATATCAGTGAAGAACAGGATGAGCGAGTCAGGAAGTATACACTGAGCAGAACTTTGTACTTTTGTCAAAAAAAGAAATGAAACCATGAATATTTGATGTTTGAGAGAGAACTTATGTCCCAGATTCTTGTCAGGATATCAGAAGAAGGAAAAAAGAGAGAGAAGGGAGTTAGGAATTCTCTCAGTCAGCTCGTTTTCCCATCCTTGTTTTCATCCTTCCAGAACTGTAAGCATTTTAAATGGTAAGGCGTCAACAAAAAATTCCTTCCTTTGCAATACTATAGACTAGTGTTAGCCTTAATCATTATGACAAATTGAACATAAGCAGGAATCTGCTAAGAGACCAAAATTATCATATTTAATTTATCACACGAATAAAACTGGTCATCAGGTAGTAAGGGTTTTAGTGCAACTGAGAACAAGAATTTGTAGAATATCTTTCAATTGCCAGTGCCAGGTACAAAGTCTGAACTCTGCCAGCTGCCATTAACGGTTGCAATTCAAATTACATTTATTGAGAACTGGGGTTTGTACCCCCCATCTCAGTAAAACACACTTGCAGTAGTCATACCACTGTTTTAAAATAGAGGAGCAGAAATTCAATGTTTTCACGAACAATTAGGACTCAGTGAATTCTGCTCCTTATAAAAAACTACGCTTTGTTTTGGAATTTGAAATGGAGCGGAATATTCTTAAAAATTTCCAGTGACAAGAAATATTGTAACAAAGTTATTAGAAGCATATTTTCATTAACATCAATTGAACTTTCTTCGAGGACTCCAAAGGTAATAAGTTTATTAAATACATTGTCGCTCCTGGACACTTAACACCGAATTCCACATGAAAGAGCAAACTCGACTGAGTTTTTTTCACAAAATGCCACAGTTAACTAGACTTGCTTTCAAACACCAGAAATCAAGTATTTCAAATACTTAATTGAAACAAACAGAAAAGGAAGCGGACTTCTATTACATTTAATTTTGAAGATAACCTCAGTCATAAGGGTACAGAGGGGGTTTCCTAAAAAGAAATCTAGGCCTTGATTTAGTTCCCTAAACATAGGCTTATAGTCACTGAGCACATCCTCAGGTATCTGAAAAGATCAATGGTGGCATTGGCAAAAACTCCCTTAAAATAATCAGCAATCAAAGAAATTTTAAAAAGATACAGAATAAAAATTCTCCAGTATTTGCCTGAACTTAATTCAACAGGGCATTAGAAAGCCCTTCCATGCAGTGAATGTGCTATCTAAGCTCAGAGATGTCGCAACTGTTTTGCATAAAGTTTGTGTCTTTTTCTGATTCCTTTCACTCCTGCACCAAGCTCTTCAAATAAGACAAACCACTCTTGGGTAGAAATCAATGTAGTTGAAACACCCTTAAAGTTGACCTTAAACCATGTGAAATGAACAAATGAACAAAATGGCAGTCTAGGAAATATTTGCAATTACAACACTGTCCTACGAACACTCTTCTATAGGAGTTCCAAGCCAAGACCCTCCTCACTGCTTGAGCAACTGTACCACATTTAATGTGAGGTAAAAGCTGACAAAGCAGTTCAACTTTTTTGCTGAGGGCTCTAGATTGGCAGTGAAATTCCATTTTAATATAAAGTTTCTAGGAACAGATATTGGTTACAAGAGTTAAGGCTGAGCTCAAAGCATAACTACGTTTGCAAAGTCTATGTTCAAAAACTCCACATGTCCCTTCACCTGCTCCTTCCACGAACAACTCTTTAAAGTCCTAACAGACTGTGTTCTCCTCCACCTACTATTAAAACAACATGAGAACTGCTGGGTTTTGGCTCTGTTGTCTTCTGTAAAAGCACATTAACTGCAGTATAAAAACAAAAAAAATTTCAAGCTATGTGCAACATATACTGAATTCCAATTGTCTGGTCCAATTCTCCAAAGAGATGAGTCTCTGATTTTCAAGAGCTATGCATACACATCTGCAGAATTTCAAAAGATCTCACCTCCCAGCATAAAATGTTCTTTGGCAGATCTAGCTTGCGAAAGGGTGTTGAGCTCTTCTTAAAACATATGCCATAAATCCTAATTGTTTTAGAAACTCACTTCTTGCTTTTGATTTCCTCATTTTTATACAATAATTTTACTTAGTTATTACAATATGAATACAAATTCTGGAGATTCAAAATAACAAGATTTTATTAACAAATCTGTAAAAATTCACAGTCCTTAATAAATCCTGTTATTCTGCCATTTACCATTTTAACCATCTTTTTATTTTTAGTCCTTCATTTCCTCCTCATTCTCATGTTTTACTTTGGATTCCTGATGAATGATCACAGATTCCACTTTTCAGTTTATTTTTCTTTCTTTTCTGTTTGTACATTTGGCTACTTTAATGTCTTTTAACTTCCTAGAAAACACAATTTTTATAGGTCTATTTGAATTTTGACTACATACACTTGAAATCAGATGTTTCATTAACAGTGAAATAAACACGTTATGAAAAAAAAACCAAGTCTCTTGAAATCAAGATGATAGTTCTTAAGTTTTACTTTTTTGAATCACCATTGATCAAAATCTTGCGTTTTGTATTGTTTCTATATTCAACTGGCAGTAAACCAGTATATAAAACAAGGTGAGAGAACTTGAAGTTTCAGTGAACATTATGAACAAAATACAATTTTCCACAGAAAATCTCGGGCATTCATTTTCTCTCAGGCCTTCTGATCACAGGTTTATGATTGAAACAAGGAAATCTTAGGGCAATGTTATTATTAACTCTGAATCTTCACTCTTAAAAATGTGATCAATGTTAAAAACAGAAACTATTATTCACCTGCTCGGTAATTACAAGCTGACAGTGTTGATGATTTTGTCAAGCCTGTATTTTAATTGCAACAATTGTCACTCTACTGTTTACCAACCTCATCTCATCTTCAACACTTTTGGACTGCAAATTTCCTTGACTCAGAAGAGTACTGAACTATATATAATCCATTATTCCCCACAAAGATCTAGAATTGAGCCAGTGATACCTACCTGCTTCACCCACTTCAAAAAGCACACAAGGTACACTATGGATACACATGGCAAACTGTTCAAAATTTAACTTCCCTCAGGCATGTCACATCTGAAGTTGTATCACCTTCAACAGGATATATCTAATTTCATTTTAAGTATCCTGAATTTATTTTATTGTATCCTTGAGACACTTCACATTCTTTTGCTCTCTATATTACAGGGTGGAATTTGCCTATGAAGATGGAAGTAATTTCTGGCAGACCTACACAGCACATGGCAATGGACAGGACCTGTTCCTACTGACATTGTGTGTCCATTGTGTCCATTGAGGATTATACAAAAGAGTCCATCTGCTGCATTTTCTTAAAGCTCACATTTTTTAAACCTTTTTTTTTGAAGGGGAAAGGTAGGAGAGAATATAACTGGGTCCCTCAGGGCTAGGGCCTGTCATCAAACCAGTGAATATAATAGTTGCCAGCAGTCTCTTGGGTGAGCTGACACTCTCAACCCCATTCTGCAGTTATTGGCCTTTCACCAACCGTGTTCCCAAGGTTTGGTGAAATTTTAAATCCAAGCCTTTTATGAGTATCTCAGTCAAAAGTTAGTATGTCCCTAAAAAACCTTTGTTTGCCATGAACTTTGCAGCCTCCCACCCGAAAAAGAGGATATTTTATATTTCCCTTAGGTTTTCACATGAAGGTTTTGTCATATTTTCTTTTTTCGAAAAAAAATGACATCTTTCTCCAAATCTTTGTAGAAACTTCTTTGATGCTTCAAATATACAGCATCTTCTTTATTTTATTTGGTTACATTTAATATATCATCTGCACTACTTCTCTCTTTTTCCAGGTGAGCGAGCCACAGAATGCTTGCATATGCCCCATGTTCCCATTGCTGCTTTACTGCCTGTTCCACCAGAATTACTGATACTGCCTGAGGCACCATGCAGAGTTGCAAGGAGGATTTTTCAGACTCTGTAATGTGTAAGCTGTCAACTAAAGCAAATTTTACTCCACTTGCTGTCTCAGACCTGGACTTCCTTGCATATGCTTCCAAAGACTTGATATATCAAGAACTGATAGAACTGCCAAATCTCTCTCTCTCTCATGGAAATAATCCAACTCAGAGATCAACTGAAAATATCCATAAAGTTAAATTAACACACTCATCTCACGGAAGGCAGCTGAACTTAGGTTCATGTTTAAATCTGTGCAAAATTGTGTCGGAGTGTGTCTTTTCTTGCTTCCCCAACACTTTTAAGGGGGATGAAGGTGGGTGGGTGTAAACGAGTCCAACGTTGCTTGCTTGTTCTTTTAGTATGTATTTAATTTATATGGATGGATGGACTGAAGAAGAAAAATACACCAGACTCAGTTCAGTTTTATATCACAGTCTAGAAATTCACAGCTCTCCTCACAAGATACGCATTTATCTGAAATGTTCACCAATTCCCTTGTGAGGTCTGCTAAACACAGCCATCTGGTTTTGTCCTGCATAATAATTTTACAAATACTGTCACTGAGTTTATGTTACTGTATGTCTTTTACCCACTTTAATTTTTATGTTGATTTTTTGCACTTTTTCATTTAAGTCTGCAACTAACAAGAAATTCATCTATTTATTACTCTCCCTCTCTCTCTCTCAACACATATTTCTGTAATGTTTTTCTATTTTATGCAGTCTCACTGTACTCTTCAAAATATCTAAGATAAGCTTACTTCTGTAAGAGAACATTCACGGTGGTAAAAAATATATTTCTTTGCTAAGCATATTTTATAATGGACAGTGAGACCATCAGAAGTTAATTTACCTAGACAATAGCTATGTACACTGGCTTCATTGAAAGTACCATGACATTTAATTCAGGAAATCAACATTGGAATTAGATACTATTATATCAAATGAAATTTTCAAAAATGGAATAAAAATTTATATTCCTTTTTATCTCAAGTGTGGTTATATATTCATCTTCTCTCTCTTTCCGAAAAGCACCAGAACTTCTAGTGAGAACGTGCTACATTACCATCCTTTCAGAAGATGTTTTCTGTAATGGTGACACCAGAGTACTGGATTACATATTTAGGTTCTAATCTCAGCAAAACAGAAACTGAACAAATGTCACTGCTTTCATACATCCCTTCCCTCTTCCTTTAATCCTGCTGAAAATATTCCCTATTATCTCAAAAGGTCAGACATGCTTAGCAGTTCTTGTACTGTTAAAAAGATCTTCCTCTTTTAATCTCACAATCTCACAGATCCTGTGGATTTCCAGTAATTCCAGAGTAAAGAACTTTGTTTTCTCGTAGAAATACCCATATTTAAGAACATGGTAGTTTTCTCTTTCCTAACATTATGAAAGTGCTTCCCAAACTCATAATCAAGTGTTCAAACAACTAAATAATTAGTATGTGCACAGAAATGATGTGTCAGGGTTTCCAAGTTAGGAATTTGTTTTATGCACAACTGTTCCAAGTTCTGTGTTTTTGGCTATCATTTATGCAATCAACAAGTTCTAGCAATACCCAGTATTCCTTTACACCCCTGAGACATAGTATCAATGCATGGGTTTGATTTACATATTACAGAAATTTTATTTGCTTAAACTGATACATACTCAGAGGTTTTAAACTGTTCCTCTTCAATGAGTTTTACAGGAAGAGCAATACTTACATTGTACTCATGAACAAGAGTTAATTTACTACCACAAAGGTGCTGGCATTTCAAAAGCATCACTCAAATGAAAGATTAATGCTGTAAGAGACTGAAGTGCATTAGCAAGGAAACTTGTCAATCTTTGAATAAATTAATGATCAAATGGAGTGTTTTAGGAAACACTCAGTAGTGTTGCCAGTAAAGCACAAGGAAATCCTCCAAGTAAGGATTTGCATTTTAGAAGAGAATGCATGGAGGATGTAGCACATTTATGAGTCAGATGCATGTTCCAACAACTGAGAAAATCATTTTGTCACTCAGCCTCATTTTTCAGTTCTGCTGTCTGAATAAAGAGTGAAGAAGATTATGAGGTTAAGACCAAGTATCAAGGAAGCTGTACATTATTGCAGTTTTCCATCTTCACAAAGAAAGGCTGATTTTTTTCCTTCTCAGTGCCAAATTTTTTTAGCAGTCTGGCAAAATCTGGATGCTCTACTTCCCATGAAGAGGTGAATGTTGTTAAGACTTGAAGCCCACCATGACAACTGGAAAGTGTTTGTGGTTACTCATGAGCCAGAAAGCAGACTAGCCAGGAATTACTCTGTGGCCTTGCCACTGAACAGGAGGGTGTGGGATGCTCTGTGTCCACATAGATGAATCTCCTCCTGCTTCCAAACAGGATGCCAGCATCCAAAACAACTACTGGGAATGGTCCTGGGCCTCTGCCAAGCCTAGAACCAGGCAAAGGTGTTGCTGGGAGTTTCTGGCCCCTTTGGGGCAAAAAGTCACTTAAAGTTTAAAATGTCACTGTCCCAGTACTCAAACCTGTGCCACAGCCCCACTGAGTTACAAGTATGGATGTCACCTGTGTGCCCTTCTCAACTAATCAGACTTGGTTAAAGACATCAACCTAACAGCAATTTTGTGTTAATGGGCCTCCTGAAGGAACCCTCAACATAAGCCTCCCTGAGAACCAATGGGAAATAGGGATGGGCTCCAAAACTGAATTCATGCTGGAATAAACTAGCAATTCCTGTTTCATTTCTCTTAAGGAAATAGGAAAGCATTATTTCATACAAGTTTAAGGAAAAAACACAGTACTCCATTTACTTGCAGAGCACAAGGGCCCTAGATATCAGCAGCATTCGGGTCCACAAAAGGGCAATGAAGCTTGTAAAGGGTCTAGAGAACAAGTCTTATGAGAAGTGCTGAGGGAGCTGGTTTTTTTTTAGTCTTGAGAAGAGGAGGCTCAGAGGGGACCTCTACAACTGAAAGGAAGCTGCAGTTAGGTGAGGGTCAGTCTCTTCTGCCCTGTCTCAAGAGAAAACATAAGAGGAAATGGCCTTAAGTTGCACCAAGGGAGATTCAGGTTAGTTATAAGAATTTTTTTTTTTTCACTGGAAGAATAGCCAGGCATTGGAATAAGTTGCCGTGGGGGGTGGTGGAGTCACTGTCTATGGAAGTGTTGAAAAAGCATCTGGATGAGGTACCTGGGGATATGGTTCAGGGGTGAATATGGTGGTGCTGGGTTGATGACTGGATTTGATGATCTTGAAGGTCTCTTCCAACCTTGATGATCCTGTGATTCTGTGTAAACTGACAGCCAAAGAGGAACCAAGGAGGAGAGAGAAGGGGATGTACTTTCTCCTTTCATGCATGCTAACGGAGGGACAATCTAGCCTGTATTTAGTAGGACTACGGAAGAACTTTAAACTGTGTAACAAAAATTTCTTCAGTCAAGTGGGGTCAGGCATTGGAACAAACTGCACAGAGAAGAGGTTGAATCACCATCCCTGGAAGTGTTCAAGAACATGTGGATGTGGCACTGTGGGGACATGGTTTAGTGCTGAACAAAGCAGTGCTGCATTAACGATTGGACTCAATGACCTTAGAGATCTTTCCCAAACTTAACAATTCTATGACTGCGCATCTAAAAATCAAATCTGCTAAACATATATTCCTAATATAAATGTTTACTGGATTATTTGAACAATAAATACAACAAATTAACCTCTAGCTCAGAATAATAAACTGTAAACAATGAAAGGCTCTTAAACCAGAGAATTTTAAGACCAAACCCAAAATTCATATAATGAAAAAATATCACCAAGAACTACATAAAAATAAAATCAAATGATCTAGCTACTAAAATACACATATGTGCTCAAAATCTTGTGGGAATCAAACATTCCAGTAAAAATAAAGGGAGAGATGGAAACACAAGTTTCTTATTATCACACTTCATATGTTATAAAACCTAAGAGTTAACTTATTTTTGGCAAAGGGACAAAGGTTGCACAACACCCTGGCTTACACAAATATTTTCTATTGTTGAATGCATCTTAAATGTAGCTTGTCATATATTAACTTTATGCACACAGTGCACTATGAGGTCTAGGAGTGTCCCAAAGATCCTTACATTTCAAAACACTGATGAATAGCAAGCTGCCAGCATCCGGTGAGCCAGGTGTAAAAATGTTACTCAACAATTTATAGTTTAATTGAAACCAGATAAAATCATTTGAGCAATAAAGACTACAGATTTTGACCCAAAAGAAGTTGGCATTTTTGGACAAATTAACACAAATGGTATTTTCTAGAATGCTCCTTCCTGAAAATAGGTAAGATTTCTCTCAAAAATGCTCTTGTTTATAATCACATAGTGAAATATGCCTGTAGAAATATATCAGGTTATCTTCATGTTTCACATTTTTAGCTCCTTTTTCCTTTAAAGAAGAAATAGTTGAATGTGCAGTGGAAATGGTTATGAAGAAGTGGATATGCATATATTAACCACATACATTACATATATTAACCACATGCATATATTAAGCCCAGACTTCATGTCACCACTAACATGGCACTTCCTTCCATTGAAGATTTTATAAAATTAAGGACGAGGCAATGATTTAGTAAGAGTGACTCTTTAAGAATAAAAATTCCCTATTCTCCATTTATCAGGCTCTAGTAGACTGAGTTATTGCTGAGCACAGTTTGCCATTCCCAGAGGGCAAGGCCACGGTCCTGCTTCAGCCTTCTTGCCGCTTCACAGTAACAAAGAAAAATGTTCAGATATACAGAAGATGCAGTGACAGCTCTCACTCTCACTGAGTTACACAAACCAATACTGAGTCGCAGAAGCAGTGATATTTGCATTAAATTTTAAAGTCAATGTCTTTAGTACATAGTAGTACTCCTCACAATGTATATTATTAATTCCCATACATTTTCCCATGTCCAAACAGCAATCTGTTTGCCTCAAGATAAGAAACCACTATAAAAATCATAACCAGTCTTAATTTTTGGTGTAATACATAATGTAATTGCCAAATACCTAGTAATTGGCTTGTAAATTATTTTAAGATGAGAACAAGGAAGTCATAAATATTTTTCTCATCATTGTTAATTATTTATATTCCACAGGCATTAAATATCCAAATTCATACTCAGAATTACATCAATCTTCTTTATTTTATGTTACTAGAATCAGCCATTATTTTTTTTTGGGGTACAGAAGAATAGAGGTTCCATAGGAAATACATGGCATTATCCATAGGCTGAGCATGTGCACTGCTTTGCTAATAAAGCAACTCCCACTCGAGAGGGTTCATGTACCTGAAGTTCTGATGCTCGCTTCATCATCTCCAGGGTGATGTAGCAACCAATAGAATGAGCAATCAGTACCAGCTTTATATCTTTTGACACATTCTTTTTGAGGAAGTTCAGCTTATGCTCTACTTGTCCGTTAAGTCCGAACACATCCTCTAGCTCCTTAATATCTGTGTCTGAAACATAAAAGAAAAGAAATCCTTTGGTTCAGTGAGAGAAATTTCAGGCATTTCTCGTTTTCCCCCCCACTTCTTTGCACAACACTGAAATAAACACATATATTAATTTAAAAAACCCCAAACAAACCATAAACACACAAAAAAACCCCAACAAACCATCAGACTTAAAAATTTAATTTTCAGTTACCACCACTGGAAAATATAGACTGATAAATCAAATGCACAGGATGTAAAGTCTTATGTGTATCTTGGGAAGCAGCAAAAGATACATAAATACATGTGGATTCAATGGCACATCATGCAGTATTTTGATCTCCTTCATTCAGAAGAAGACTAAACTCAGGGCACTGGATCAGCTTAAAGCAGTCCAACTTTACATTGAGAGATCAGGACCTACAACAGCAATACTGCCCAGGAATAAGAGTCCCTCCTCACAGAAGACAAGCTGTCATATATGTCCTCATGCACTAACAACCTTCAGATATTTAAAATCTCCTGCCTTAAAAATGCACAAAAACATCCCATGGAATGAGGAAAACCAGGAAATGCCTATTTATCAACACAAAACACTAGCACCTACATAAAATATCCCTGCTAATGAAGGTTCTTATCACTGTCAGTTCAGCTGCAAAGAGGAGAATCAAACTAGAGCTTTATGGTTCAAGATTACTGTACAATTTCATTCCTCTTTTGCCAGGGAGCTTCTAAAGAAGCTTGGGCAATCCCTCATGATGAGGATTTGGCTCCTTGTTCTTGGCCATTCAACAAGAGAAATTGAACTGGTGTCTGTAAGAATATTTGGCAATTCAGGCATCTCTGAGTCTTGCTCATTACAAGGGTGACATGTATCTGAAGTTTCCCAGTCCAAAGGGATTCACAGCTCTTTCATCTGCTAGAAAAGTGCCCTACCCACTGAACTAAACACATGTTAAGGATACACCACTCCAGTTTATGCTGGACTATTCTATTGAACTGACTATAAGAAGAAATACTAAAAAATGAATGAAAGAAAAGTGACAGAAAGCATGAAGGAATGCATTCCTCTGGCTTATCTAGAGGAGATGGATACTAATATCACTTAATCTCTTAAATCTGTAATATTATCTCAGTGTTCAATTTCATACTCCGGATTAAACCTCTGATCTTTTATGCTCCTTACAGGTTGACTTGCAATGCAGATTTAGTTTGAAATAAGCTAAAACTTCCTGCAGCACAGTTTGGACACACAATGGGGACCAGCTCATTACTGAGCCATAGTCCTGCAGATGGCTCCTATGTTCCTGGCAAAAGCCACCCACCTCCAACGACTCAGGATCAGCTAACAGAGTGCACACACAGCCCCAACTGGCCCACCAAGGTGTATAACTTCCCACTTGGTGCCTTTTGATGAGCTCTGCAATAGCTCCCTGCATGAAAAATAAATGTGGAAGAAAGTATCCATCAGGCAAAGATACTGTAAAGATAAATTCAATAAAAGACTGAAATGCATTGAAAAACTACAGTAAGAGAAAGTCAGATAGCATCGTAGCTCTATTTCAGATTGTTCTGCACCTGCTTGGAGAAAGAGGTAACTATGAGTTAACTGCCTGTGACTGTGAACAGCATTATCAAATTATGGCTGTCAGTACTTTAATTCATACACAGTAAATCTGGTGGCAACTGGACCGTAACATCAAATATTAAAAATTACTAACACTGCTGTAGTGAAGTCATTGGGAGGTTGATAGTGACAGTACTAACTGGCAGCCCAAGTGGGCTGGCACTACATCACCTTTTTGATCAGCTGTATGAATTATATAACCTTTAGAAGCAAAATAATTGCTCAAGATGGCTCTTTTCTGAGTGTAAATTATTACCACCAAAGTCCCCAAAACAATGTTCTTCAGTTAAACTAATATTTCTGGTGAAACTACTGATGATCATATCCCAGCATAATTTAGAGTAACTTACTCAAAATGAAAAAGGGTTTACCAAAATACACCCAAGAACTGCAAAATTAGATGAGAAGTGATATTTTGTTTATTAGGCTTTCCACATGTAATGGAAAACAAAGAGTTTGTTCTATTTTCCAAAACCTTAAAAGAAAGCCTAAGGCAAAACTATTGTTTTTAAATATAGTTTCTCTTTTTAGCAAAAGCCGCCTTTCCTACATTTAATTACACAGCAGCCCAGCCTCATGCAGGAATAGGTTGTCTATATCAAAGTCTAATTATAAAAAACCTCAGCATACTAGAGACATGATGGCCCATTGGACAGAGTAACAAGTGAAAGAGTAAGTTATGTTGGGTATATATGTATAAACACACATATATATAGTAATATATATGTGTTGGTAACATATATAGTGTTGGGTTGAGCGGGTCAATTGCCCCTTGTAAACATTTCCTATCATTTCCATACTCTTTTACTCAGGCACTGCCATCTCAGTAGTTTATCAGTACATCTTTCAATGTTTCACATTTCATTTCAATTCTTGACAATAAGTGCTTTTACAAGAATTTCAGCTTATTTTCCAGTTAGAGCAAGGGAAAAGGAGGCTAAGTAGGTGTATAAATCTTCTAGAGAACTTTTCATGGTTCACAAGACCCCAGAAACCAAGCAGAAAACAAGACAAATTTTTATTTGTATTATTCAGTCTCATGAGGTTAATGGCTTTTCCCTACATGAATTCAGCATCTGCTAAAAGAGTTGCTGAATACTGCTGTCATGAAATTAATAAACAGCACAGCAGAGACAGTCTAGGCCCATCTCAATATATTCAAAGTTTAGATAACTGTGTCAGACAAATACAGTTAATTATTTTAGTTAAAACATTACACACCTAATTTAATGTTTATTTACCTAGTAAATAGCAGTGTAGACATTCTGACCAACATACCCATAGCTATTACTGACTTCAGCAGAGATGTGCCTGTTCAGAACCAGTTGTGTTGCCAAAGCAAGAACCCTGAGGAAGGATATAGCTGGGGATTGAGAATAAAGTGGAAACAATGGCATTTTCCTCCTTGCATTTGGCCAGACTTGAGTTTAGGACTCGAGCACACTCAACTCAAGCCTGTGCACCAGTGTTTCCTTAAGGGAGTCTGGGAGACCAGAGCCTGCAGAAGTGATTTTTAATTGGATGGGTCAGTTGTGATTGATGATGACCATGGACACTCGTTCTACTGTGCTGGGCCAAATCACCCTCGGCACAGCCCCGCTCGCACACTCAGAGCAAGGATGCTCTGATTCCCTTGGCTACTGGCCTGGGTTACATGCACAGAGAACCTGTCTGAGGCTGCATGTAAGTCCTGACAGCCAAGGCTGACCCCAGAGAATTGTTTCAGCTGTTTAATATGACTTTTCCTTTTCTTCTGAAATACTGGTTTATTGCCAAACCAAATCACCTTGGCACTATTCCTAGAGAAGCCACACTGGGGAATGAGCATGTGGTGTGGGGTCTGGTAATCCCCATGCAAAACTCTCATCATGGACTGACCCCACACTCATCAGGTGAAGCTCCAGATTCACGTCAGCCTGTACTGAAATTCGCATCCTATCTGACATCTGGACAAATATAAAATTGCCCACGCCTCGTGTCACTTCATGTTTCCCCAACACAAATGTTACACTTCTAATAGTCCAAAATGTGCGAGAGCTGGGCTGCGTCACAAGTTTGAAAGATTTATTTATTTATTTAACAGAATAAAATCGCCCAGGGATTATCCAAAATCAACATGAATTTCTTGGGTGGAGAAGCTTAAATGGGTTCTTTGTACAAGCAAACAGACTTGCACAAACACACTGGCAGTCAGCACTCCAATGGCTCTACATCAAAGAAGGGACCAGAGTGACTTCACCTCAGGTGTAGAATACATGCCATGACTGAAGGAGAGCTCACTTAAGCAGTTTTCAGATAGTAGAAATTATATGACTTGTACCTTATGCTGCAAACACCCCATCTGGGCCAACACATGATTTTAAGACTTTATTTAACTGGTGTATTAAAAGAAATACTGTATTTCTTTATTTTCTTTGGCAAAGCATTAATTTTCTGTTGTGCTTTCGGAAAAACAAATGCACCATCACTTTAACGAATCTCTTTTTCTGACCTCTGCTAAAACCACAGGCAGGAAACAATGATAGATTAAAATAAAGTGTTTGCTCTAAGATTAGTCGACAAGTTAATCTTGCTAGGAAAGAGGACTTTGGTTTTCAGGGAAATAACAGAGAATTGTGTTTGTTTGTTTTTCTGCTGTGTATGCAAGGGAAATTCTTATGCAGAAAAAGAAGCATAGCAGTTATATGAACAGACTTTAGGCTGGCAACTCATAAAATGTAGCCTTCCATTTAAAACTCTGCAAAAATCATAGACTTCTTTTTACTGGGTGATTCAAAAAGATACCAGAGGCCTGACTTTCCAACAGTACCCTCAAATTTCTGCATGCCTTTGTACTTGCCAAATTTCACAGGGGAAGGCTCACATGTCCAAACTCCAACCTGCCCTGCTCACAACAGGTGACTGAGTATTTGAGCTCAGTACATACAGATACTTGTCCACTTGTCATGGAGTGACTTTGAAGTCTGTCTCAGTATAAGCTCATAAACAAGGCCTCCAAATTACTCATGAACAAGTAAAGAACCATGTGAAAAGGTGACCGGCAATTACGTATCATGAAGGAAAGGGAGGTAAAAACCACTGGTCTACCTGCACTGCATCTTCCTCTTCCGTGGACCACTGACACTAAGAAGTGGTAATAGATGATATCTAAGGACAAATGAATCACTTCTATAAACTCGTGTGGTCAAGAATTTTCAGAACTGGGCCTTTTGTAGGGTAAGGACAAGTAAGTGTCTGGAGACTGAACTAGGGGGTAGCTCAGGGACACAGTAATCCCTCTGCATCTCCACCAAAAACCCCAAGTATTGGGCCAAGTGTTTTAGACTTTACACACCACTTCCTTCTTCCACTACAAACACATACACAGGCACTGGTGGGAGGAGCAGCAGTTTTGACTGAATAACTTGTGTTTAGATGAAACAACACCTGGAAAGTTTTATCTTTTTCTCCACATAGTGTCAGGTAAAAATTACCACTGAATTACTTAGATTAGCTGTTAAAATGGTTTACATAATATGAAGTCTAATTCTGGAAATTAAATAAATAATGTGATTACTTTTTTTTCTTATAGCAAAAGACAATAATTCCTTAAAACTGAATGATGCCATTTGAAAGTGTTTAAATAGAACTGTAAGCTTAAAAATTGAGACTTAAGGTTTGTAGGTCTAGTATGGGCATCCCCTAAAGATAGATTGCTCAAAGCCTGGATGTTTCACACAATCTTACATTTGATTAGAGAGCCACGGATAATTTGTATCAGCCAGCAATAAAACGTCAAAAAAAGAGGATGGAAACCCTGAAAGAATGTTAAATAAATATTGAAGAAATCCTCCTGACACCAAGAACCAGGTCTTAAAGCATTATGTTTTAGATTAACCCTTAGACCTTAGTCTGGCCCTAGCACCCTCAGGAACTGTTCATGCAACTTCTAAGATAAACACACCACTCATTAGTGTTTATTGGAGCAATTACTTTTTGTAAAGGTATCCTCCACAAATAAATTACCATTTACTAAAGATACTGAAGTGGTCATATGTATTATTTTCTTTACTAGAAAACTAACAAGACCTTATTTTACAAATTGAACTACTGATTTCCTTTGCTCTCTACACACCTATTGCTGGGACACTTGTTTAACACCTAATATGTTTTTCAAAGGAAGTTGTATTATAATCAAATTAGTAAGAGTGTAGTCTGACAGAATGAACTAATAAACATGACAAATAGTAAAACACAGATTTTTATTAAAAGCATACAGGAACACCCTGAACTTTTAAAATTGTCTCTTAGAAACTTATTTTATTTTACATTCCCAGTCTTGCTTCCCTCTGTTTAGAGTAACTATTACCAAGTAATGATGAAATAACAGTACAAATTTTGAAGCAGAATTTTGTTGGTTGTCTCCAATTTTGGCAAGGCAAACACCACTAAAGAGTGTTTTATTATGCAGTTCTACACCAATCAGTGTCTCCATTCCAAGCACTCTAATGGGCATAAAGCAAATGTTTTACATAGTGTAGATAGTGAAGTTTTCTGTATTTGAATGACTGCATTTTGCAGTCAGTAAACTGAATAACTGCAGAAAAGTGCCATCTTTAAGGATTTTCTGCATCATATTATAAAGAGAAAACAAACAGTAAAACAAAATTACAAAAAGACCCCACACTTTGCAGGGTACAGGCTAGAGACCCATCACTGTATAGGAGCAGATATGAATTTCCAACATAAAATGACCTCAAGGAGCAAAAAGCAAAGAGGTCTGAGCCCATGGGAAGCTGATTGTCCATGCTACGTTTCTTGTTTCTGGACACACAAAAGCCAAGTGCAAAGCTCTGTCAATTCCCCCCACTTGCCCACACAAACAAAACTGCACACTTCAACAAAACTTGCTTTTATACAAATAAACAATGGAAGAAAACCAGAATAATGATGTTCTGCACATCTCCAAGAATGGATAGATGTAGCGTAGATGGTAAGGAAAGGACAGTGGAAATTGTGTGAGTACTGAAGGGAATAAAAACAGATGAGTATCACTTCACAGGCATTGATTCCATTGGTAATGACAAATGAGGTGCTGCACCACAGTAGGCAAGTCCAACAGTCACACCTATTGAAAACAGCACTTCAAAACTTTGGGAAGTTTAAACAGATACAAATAGAGAAAGAAGGACTGAGAGCAAACAAGGGAGAGCCGAAGTTTGGAGCAGAGTAAGACCGCTGGCCAAGGAAGACAACCCATGTTATTTCACAGACGGGAGATAAAAAGAATTATTTTCAAAGTAAGAGAAAATGAGAAGGTGCACACCATGACATTAAGACAAGGAAAAGGGAAAAAGCGAGAGGTTGAAAGGGGAAGTTATACAACAGCCCAAATACAGAATCTGTACTTCACAGTGATTGGACAGACTGATGGGTGACATTTTCTGAAGTGTTTAATGCTTCTACTGAACTCAAGCCATAGCTTTTAATTTGCTGGGCCAGTCCCAACTTTTCTTGAAAATCCATCCCAAAATTTTATTCAGTACTGTGATATCAACCAAGACTGACATATTCAATTAAGTACGACTTTTCAGAATAATACCAAAACAACACTAGTATACTTCCTGGTTCATCGCCTCCTATAACGACATTAGGATGGCATTCAGTAAACTTAGTCCTTTGTCTTTAGCCTTGTGTGTATTCATCTTGGATGACACTGTTTCAATAGAGGTATAAAGGGAAATGTAGGTTTCTATGTTCATTTGCCCATAGAAATGTTACATTTAATACCCAGATCCAAATTATGTAACAACAGCATCCTTTTTAAGGAGTAAACAATCCACTTTGGCAAGCATAACATTTTTCCATCCTTCATCTGTATCCCTCAAAACCGATGGATTATAAGAAGCCTTCAAAATGATTATCTTCTATTCCCTGCTGCTGTACACTGGTGTCACAGTGCTGACTGCACTCAGTGAATGCCAGCAGAGAACACGATCCCCTGCCAGCAGCGCTGAGGGCTGCAGCACAGCACGTCTGCGAAACAACCTGCAATGCAGTGCCACCTCACAGGACTCAGCCAACATTCCCAATGCTACCTGCCTTGAAAAGCCTTGTAATCTCTGTCTGGGCTCCTCTCTGCACAAGGAGTGTGACCTGACAGCAAGGGGAACCAGCCATGGCTCAGTGACTCCCAGCACTGATCCCCACTGGCAAAAGAGAAATGGACACAACAGCACGTTCAAGTGTCTGAATTTATGAAAATCAGTGGCAAAACTGAGGAGAGCAAATAGAATTTCACCTTGTACTTTGTATAAATGTAGCATGTTTCTTTATCAGTTGCTGATGCTTGAAATAACTATTTGCATATGCCGTGCAGTGCAAATTTTGTATCTTTGGGGAGGAAACACATTTTTGTGAAATGACTACTTTAAATTCTGATTTATATCTTTTCTTCTCTAGTGTTCTGTTACACTGTTACCAAAACAGCAGCTTCCTTTTTAACCTTCCTGAAGAAAATGCTGAAGGTTTCTTTCTTAGCCACCCACCTGAACTGCCCAGCACACAACTATGGCCACGTGCCCAAGGTTAGTACTACTGTGATTGCTTTATTCTGCTTGAAAAATTCAGCTTCAGCTGAAAGACTGAAGTGCCACCAATACAAAACTGAGTACTTAAAGGGGGCTACAAGCAAGCTGGAGAAGGACTTTTAGAAGGGCATGAAGTGACAGGACAAAGGGAAATGGTTTTAAGCTGGAAGAGGGCAGGTTTAGATTAGATATAAGGAAGAAATTCTTTACTGTGAGGGTGGTAACACATTGGAACAGGTTGCCCTGAGACATTGTGAATGCCCCATCCCTGGAATCTGTGGATATCCCATCCCTCAAGGCCAGGCTGGAGAGGGCTTCGAGAAACCTGCTCTAGAGGGAGGTGTGCCTGACCACGGCAGGGGGTTGAAACTGGATGATTTTTAATGTGTTTTCCAACACAAGTCATTCTAACATCTGCCACTACAGATGAAAAAGGGTTTTTTGGTCTTCATTTTGCACATGTGGGAAGTCCTACATGAAAAGTAAATCAATTCACCACAAGCAGTTCTAGAGTCACGGCTGGACAAAGTTTGATTTCCTCACTCATTTACATTAGCAGACATTGGAGCAACAGCTCAATACAAATATTTTGTATTAAGGCTTTACAGTATAATTTACATAAAAAGACATCAGCTGAATTTGACCTGCACTCTAGACATAAACAAATCCAAATACAATCAAGTAGAGTTTTATACAGAAATGCATTCAGAAACACTGGAATGGCTCTCTTTGTAATTAATTGAAAAATAAAACTTCTTCTTCCAAATCATGTAAACCGTAGCACAGAAGTCAGTGGAGGATCTGACAGCAAAGACTCAGAAAAAATAATTTTCAAACTATAGTTCTGTTCTGAAAAAAGTGACACTACAATGGCAATCCCTGAGAATTTTAATTATCTGCTATAACCTTTAACCAGTGGGGAATTATTTGGCAACTAAGTCACCTGACACACCAGTAATTCAGTAACTGTAGCAAACCAGATTATTTGAATAAAGGTATTAATCCACAAAACCTTAAATTCCCCCTTTAGAAAGGTAAGAATATGTCTGTCTTAAAGAAAGAGAGTAGTGTCATGTGGTATCAAAACCAGAAAAAAGAAAAACTTCATCCAACAAGCAGCAATGAGATTCCCTCACTCAACCTGAGTCCACACTACCACATCATTTTATTTTTTATCATTTCTCTAAGCACTCAGCCTCTAGTCAGTATCTACCTCTGGTAGATACACCAGAGGTAACAGTAATTCATTACCTATTATGTAAGAATGAGGCCATTTGCAGTTACTTCTTCTACACACTCTGCCTTACATGAGTGTATTTCCCTGAAATCCCTACAGCGCTCCTTAAAGGAAGGGAAACTCTTAAAACCAAAACAAAACCAGAAAGGGTCCATGTTCCAAACCTGATTATTTTTAGAATCTGGAATTACATTGTGTGTTACTGATAGTTTCTCAGTCTTATAGCTGTAGATCACTGTCAATTAAAAATAAAAATGTAATTAAACATTAGACTGATCCCATCAAGATCTGCACCATTTTTTGCAAGCTTTGTGGGTATCAAAATTAAATCAAATGTCTTTATTATAAATTAGAAATGCTAAATGAAACCATTGATCAGCTTTCTTCCTGCAGCCAACCTCTGCAGTGAAAAAAACTTTTTGACTCAACTATAAAAACAAATTCAGACCTGTTACACCTTCAGATATGAGGATTATTCCCTGCTGTGGCAATACTTCATTGTCATTCTGCTAGCAGATGCAAGAATATCTTTCAGACTCAGTTGGGTTAAAAGATTACTAAGTATTCTCCCTGGGGAAAATAATCTGAATCGTCTCAATATTGTATTTATGAAATTATGTTAGGTTTTTACTTTCCCTTTAACAGTATGGTAAACATTTAAACAAGCTACTCTGAAACACTGCAACACTGTTCATCCCAGAGGACTGACCTGCCTTCAAAAGTCAGGACACTAGAAGATGTAACTGTTACCTCTTCACCGGGTTCACATTCTTGAATATTTTCCCCCACTAAAAGCCACCTGAGCTAAACAGAAATGGTGGTATCATTTGGAGAACATACCTATGTCAGGGGATGAAATGCACAAAATAACCCATAAACAGTTTCAAAACCTACATCCAAAATTTCCTGGAACGCAGTAAAGACATTGTGCTCTCCAGTGGATGAATTCTTGGGGTTTTTTTTCGGTTTGTTTTGTTTTGTTTTTTGTTTTTGTTTTTTTTTAACATCTTGTTTTCTGGATAAAGATCCAGAAGATTGTGTAAGGTTTCAAAAGTCGCTACTTTTAAGCACATCTTTAAAAACAGAGTTATATTACTCTTATTTGTAGCTATGGATGAAAAAATCTGGGGTTTTTTAACCAATGAATTAGTTGAATATAGTAATAGAATGGATTAGAAAGCTCTCCATGGACATTTAAAAAAAAAATTCCAATAGATATTATGTTGACAGACTCAGTGGAAAACCTTGAAAAAAATAGAGAATGCAGAGAACCTATTTTTCATATAGCCATAAGAAACGTAAGGACAAAGTCCAATTCCTTGTAATGTCAACAAAAATTACTCACTACTCCATCAAGCTCAATGGAATATAGAGATGCATTAAGTGGTACTAAAATGAGCTTTATAGTGTTTAAGGGATCTTTACAAATAAATACATGGCTGCTAAGGTATGATAATATGAACACTTAAAATTGCTATCATTTTGGATGGCCAAAAAAGAAAACAGCAGAGCAACTCAGAAATACTTCATATACAGCAAAATTTTATTTTTCTTAGTTTTGATTTTGAATGGAACAAGACTTTTAAACACATGCTAAAAATTAAGCAGGACTGATAAAGTCAATGTCAAATGCCAAGATTTCACTCCAAGGATGTATTTGCATAATTATGGGCATGATTACGGGACCTCCATGAATAATTAACTGAATGTGGTTTAAAGGAAAGAAGTAAACGGAGTAGTGCACCATCCCTAGGGCTGCTTACTTTTCACACATTTAGATTTCAAGCATTCCAGTGGGTTCATAACATGAAATGACCATTTGTTTCCTTAAAATAGACACTTAGCATTAAAGCCATAGAGTAAAATTCAGATCTTACCAGGCAAAAAACAAAAACCCCAACATTTAAATGCCTCATAACAGCTTTAACATATGCACACAAACTTCCTTCCTTAGGCTGCCTTTTCCAAGACAAGGAAGGAGTAAGGTGTCTGGGCAACAGCAGTTTCTGGATCAGGAGGGGCAGCAGGACTGAGCTGACAGTTCCTGTCCCATCCTGTGAAAACACCCAGTCCCTCTGTGCACACCCTGACCTGGGATCCCTCGCTGCTGACAAACACCATGTGAGGAGCTCCACGTGATTAATCACTGTCAAGGCCAGCTCCATGAACAGGAAGCTTCCCCTCTCCATACATAAAAAAAAAAAAAAAAAATAAAAAAATTACACTTTGGTATGAAATAGTTGTGAAACTAGCATAATTCTACCTGGATGGCATGCTTGAAACTTGGGGGTTTTAATGTGTCTACAGTGTGATACCACTAGACTGGGAGACATTGTATCATACAAATCTGCATTGAAGTTAAGCAGAATTTCAATGTGTTCTGGGACATACACATGACTATAGAGTTCTCTGGGTCTGTAATATAGAGCTATAACTGACTAAACCTCAAAGGAACTTATATTAAAGAGAATTCATCTTTCAGTGATTCTCAGATATTTTAATTTATATGCCTAGGAAGCAGAAAATGTTGTTGAAATAGAAATTAATGTGAATTAAATGTGTGTAACGTGAATTAAATGTGTATATGCATAAGCTTAAAATATGCATGTGAGGTGCCAGCCCAGCTGCCCTCCTACTGCTTTTCTACCTATATATCTATAAATATGCAAGACATAAGTGCTTTTTAAACACAGCTCTCACTGTGTACATCAATGTGGCCACATAGCTGTTGTTACAACTAATCAAACAGGGCTGAAGCACAGATAAGGATTTTCTGGTCAAAAAATTTCTGAGTACCACAGAGATTAATTCTGAGGTGTTTTTGTACAGACCAGAGACTGCCAGTATCTCTGATCCACCTGATTCAGCAGTGTAGGTATTCTCCATCATCAGCAATCACTAAAAACATCTATTCTACTTAAAATAAATGAGTCACAAGCCAGCAAAAATGACCAAACACTTATGAAGTCCCCATGCCTGTGCAACTTCTGTCCCTGGAAATGTTTAAGGCCAGGTTGGATGGTGCTCTGAGCAACCTGGTCAAGTGGAAGGTGTCTGTGTCCATAGCAGGGACATTGGAACTAAATGGTATTTAAGGTCCCTTCCAAACCAGGCAATTCTATAATTCTGTGATACACAACTACAAGGACAAGTCCCTATTTTTAGGAACCCAGTTCTTGGAACACCAGACTTCCATGACCTCCTCCTCTCCTGTTTTCAGCAGTGCAGACCACAATCCCACTCTTTGCCAGCACCACACGTTCACGGTGGCACAACCTCTCCAAGGGCACTGCAGCAAAGGCTTACACAGAAGAAGTGTTATTGGAAAAATATTCTTAGTTACTATTCATTCCCCCGAGCAAGTGGAAAGCGGCGAGAGTGCCAACTCCATCTGATCAGCCAGCTCTTCCTGCACCACAGGCAAGTGTCCTGGGAGCCACCAGTACTCACAGAGCACAGTCTGGGAATCACTGTCCTAAATAACTCGTAACCCTCTTATTATAGAACACCACACTCTTTGTCTTGCTCAGGCTACTATTTTAGGCTCTTTCCTGCCAGCACAGCATATCATGATGGTAAAAACTTATGGCTCATATCTGCTAATCATGCCCACACTTCCATCTGTCATTTGGTGGACAACTACCCAGCAATTAACAAGATTATTAACTTGCTGAAGTATAAATTCAATTTTACCCAAACAATTTCAGCCATTTTTTTTGTAGATTTATATCACTTGAGCTAGAGGCAGACTCTCACCCGTAGTCAATTCTGCAGTTTCATTAGAAGCCAGAGGGCTGCAAAAGCAAACTCCATTCAAATGAATTGTAACAACAGCCAAGAAGCACTATATCAAATAAATTTAAGCTAAACACCACTTCCAAATTCTCCTGTAATGCTAGAATTTATTTTTTTTATGCACAACTTAATTTCAGTTCAAAACTTCACACTGATGGGACATTAACATTTTGGGTTCACATAATCAATGTCTTCACAGGTAATTTATTATTCCTTCACCACTTCTCTGCTTTTCCCATACTGTTTCTTAGGATGTAATTCAGTTTCAAAACGGTCTGAAGGTCCTACTCCCCCTGAGTAAAGAGAAAGCAATGGAAACACTCTTTTGAAGGACTAGAAATCAATCATTACCAATCTCTTCACCAAGAACCATAAACCATAAAAGGCTAGTTTAGCAGATTTTAAGGACACACTATTATCTTCTGCAGTCCATATAACATAAAAGATCAAACTAGAAATTTATTTTGTAAATTGACTATTAAGAATGTCACTCAGAATTCCCTGCCATTCAGAAGGAAAAACAAGCCTTGCTGAAATAATAAAAAGTATTTTTAATTTGACTGTGTATAGCTCAATACTCATCCATACAGTTAAAAAAGTTCTAGAGATTTATCTCAAATATAATTTATCATTTGACCAAATATTGTATCATTAATTCATGAATGCTGACTAGCTAGTTATTAGGTATGTGATATTTTAACATGCCAACTGTGTCTCTCTATTTGATTAAGATATGAATCACAGGATTCCTGTAGCACTTGGCAAACACAGACCATTACGACAAATAAATTAGTAATTTAATTCTGATTTCATTTTTCTTTACTTTCAGTCTTACTTTGCTACCGAAAGTAGTATATTGGCAGCCCTAAGGACAAACAAAACCAAGCCTTCAATCTTCTTGAAGGACATTGAGGTGTTGGAGTGTGTCCAGAGAAAGGCAAGGAGCTGGGGAAGGGTCTGGAGCACAAGTCTGATAGCAGCTGAGGGAGCTGGGGGTGTTCAGCTTGGAGAAAAAGAAGTTCAGAGAGGACCTTTTTGCTCTCTACAACTACCTGAAAAGAGGCTGTAGCCAGGTAGGGCTTGGTCTCTCCCTGGTAACAAGAGATACAACAAGGGAAAACGACCTGAAGTTGTGGCAAGGGAGGTTCAGGTTGGACACTAGGAAAAATTTCTTCCCTGAAAGAGTGGTTAAACAGTGGAACAGGCTGCCCAGGGAAGTGGTGGAGTCACCGTCCCTGGAAGTGTTCAAAAAACAAGCAGATGTGGCACATGATATGGTTTAGTGGGTATGGTGGTATTTGGTCAACTTGGACTTGATCTTGGTGGTGTTTTCCAATCTTAATGATACCATGATTCTACTCTTACTTCTGTCTGAGATGTTCTGTTTCTTATTTCTCATCAAATCACAGCAGATGTCCACAGAATTAAACCACTTTAAGACATGGCTATGTACGTACACCTGCTGTCTATGCATATGTATTATGCTAGTTTTAAACAAAATAAGAGAGAACTAGAAAACTGTTCTCCTTTTTGTAATTTTTCCTACACATACGGATTGATGTTGGCCTGGTTTACGTCCACAGCAGTGTTCAAAACAAATGCCTTTTTAAAAGCTGAGGAGTAGGATAAGGACACTGAGGTGTAACTCTTGTATCGTATTCAGCGAGTAAAATTAAGTTTCAAATCGTTTTGCACAATGGATTGCTTGCTGGGAGCAGAATTACAGCAATGAAATATTCAATTAATGGTGTGTGTCTCTGTGGAGCAGAGCTTGCAAGAGCTCTCTGAATAGAAGGATATCATACAGAAGTAGAAATGGGAAGAGTATAGCTTTGTTCAGTTTTCAAATTGCTAAGTGATATCCCTCCAGTCAGTTAGGAAGTAGCCCGTGATTGATGGCTGCTGTTGGAAAACTTGCTTTAGTCTTTATGAGACTTTCAAAATCTACTTGAACTAAATATAATCAGGCATATTATTCCCACATAGTTTGCTTCATTTTAGACCCCTTTACAGGCAGCATCACTCATAAGTCAAGTGCACTATTTAAATGTTTGCACACTCTAAATCAGTGGTCTCCAAACTGGGGTGTCTGCACAGTGGGATACGGGAAGAAAATACCAGAAATGCTGATTTACTGCTACATCACTGCAACTTGACCAAGTCCAGACGACTTCCAACATTAATCAGCTTTCAGGACAGGTTTCACTGCTGGCTCCCCCCATTTAACAATACTTGGAGCTGGCTGCCATCTCTTGCTGGAGATCTGCACGTCAAAAGACTCTTAACAGATAGACAAGCAACCTCTCCCCTGCAAACATCCCATACCCCAGTCTCAGAAAGATGTACTTCCTTCCAGGAAATTCACTGATTTAGTACAGCTATTTTTAAATTCAGAGATAATTAAATCTCTCCTAACATACTCAATCTCTGAACTGGACATTTAATTTAAAAATGTACTTTTCTAATCGACTCTTCTCAGCATAAACACATTCTAGACCTTCTTCACTGTAGCTTGTCTCTAATGACTGCCAACAGCAAACTCTCTTATTCTTTTAAAAGCACATATTTGTCTGGCAAATCTAATTTAGCTAAAATACTTATTTAACTCACTAAGTTCTCATACAGCTGTTCCGTGGAAATACAATGGAGACATCTAAAACGGACGTCAATCTGTTTTCAACAGGCAGAAGTTTTGCCATTGAAATCGGAGGGGTACAAACATTTGGATGCACAAGTTCCAGTATTGTACCTTCTATCATTTCCATCCCACTAGGAGGTTTACAGTGTCCAGCATGGCTCACAACCCAGACGGGGTACTGCTGATTCAGTCCACAATACAAGGCCTGTATGAAGGTCCTGTAATAACCTGCCAGTCCAGGGTTACCTGCCAAAAAACAAAACATACAAGCACAGTCAATAGTAACCTTCCAACAGCAAGCAATCTGCTTCAAAACAAATTAAACAGCATTATACAGCAATTTGTTAATTTATTTTCTCTAGTACATTTCCAGGTTTTATATCCCCAATGTTACAGGCTATGCTATTCAACTTGTTTAATTTCACTGACCAATGGCACTCATGGGAAGCATTTTACAGAATCGCCTTGAAATTGCCAAACCTAAAATTGAAGTCCAACACAAGTGAAAATATCTTTTTCCATCAGAGGTCAACCAACTTGCTTATCTATCCCATCCAGTTACAGGAATGTGAAATTAAAACATCACAAAGACTACAGCACCTGATCCAGATGTCTGATCTCCAAATAGCTCAGTGTTGCCACTTCAAAACAGGTATGCGGCATTCTGACTACTACAGAGGGCTGTCCTAACCCTAAAAGAACGGATGATTTTATTTTAAACTCAAAGGACCAAATGAATCTTTTCCTACTTGCAATCTCATTTTCTCTCTGTCCCTTTTTACACCACTGGAGAAGCTCTTTCCTTTTGAACTCTTGTGCTCTAGAACCACGGGAGAATCTGTCCTCCCTCCTGGCACCCCAGCAGCTTTCAAGGACTTCTCAGATAAGGCTGGTGTTTGAATGCACACATCTTGCCCTGGGAAATCAGACCACTTTGCTCTAAAATCCACTGTTTAACACTGAAAATATCAACGATCATATATCACTGTTGAGGTGGAAACTGAAATACTGTGCTGAAGATAAAAATATATATATGCAAGGGATCTTTGGTTTGCCAAACAAAACTCTATGCTCTGCTCCTCCTCTTTTCTTTCTCTTTTGGATATCACTAATGATGCAAATTGGAGAGTAAATCCATATGAAGACAAAGCAGAACTCTCTTAATTTCCATATGATGCATAAAAATTCCACACAGACATAAGAACATATAATTTCTATTTATTTATTTATTGATTTTCCAGAGTAGTTACACTGATTTCTTATTATTATTTAGACACCAGCAAAGTTCACCATCATGGTTGGGATTGCTCAATTATGTGTCTTTCACTCCCACATCAGGCAATTCTTAGTTTGGATATCATCAACAGCAAAAGGCAGCAGGAACAGTGTTGCGTAAAAAGGCTGTCATTTGTTAAGACAAAGACATTCCAAAATAACACCAGTGTATTACAAAACAAAATAGTCTTCATTCAAATATTGTCAACTCCTCTATATCAGTCTGATTGCAGTAACAGAGGCTGAGCTGTGTAAGTATTGATAGTGACAGAGAAGAAGAATTAGACCTATAATCAAATCAGTACTTGTGAAAATGGTGCATGGAGGTAAAAACAAGGGTTATTCCACTTCTTCTCTTTCTGTAGTGGGTATTTTCATATTTTCTTTCTTTACTTCCACCCTGTTGCTCTTCAGGTAGCACAGAGTAAGTTCATTCTCTCCCTAGAGGTTCCCTGAGCCCAGGGCCACCGAGGCACCCACAGCCACCCAGAGCAGAGCCACGTGCATGGGAGGCGATGCCACAGCTCACGCTGGGATGATGCATGAGCACAGGAGGGGAGGCTTCCCCTCTACGTAATACATCTCACACACTTCACCCCTCACTTACACGTAGAAAGTGTCTCCGGGGTGTTTTAAATCTTCATAAGACTACTTATCTTAGAAAAATATTATTTTTACTTTGCTACACAGATGTGGGGGGAAAAAAAACAACCATCAAACCCAAAACATCAATATCAGTTATTACATATTTCTAAGCATCTCTTTGTAAGCTTGACATTAAAGAAGACTTGAAAAAAAAGAAATTGTTGTTTTGTAAAAACACCAAAATACCTGACCAAATTTTTGCAAGTTGATCTCCAAAAAAACATTTTAAAATTCACAAGGGTCACACATCCATACAATTGCATCACACTTTCATACATCAAAAATATATAACATAAAGGGCCCCAGAGACAATAAAACATAATCTAGACATCATCTGTCAAACTCCCTGGATTGATGTTACACAGAGGAAATCTGTCTTTCAGCAAGGCTGAAGATAAACATGGTAACAATTCAAAATCAATTGTGTCTTTTGTAGTACAAATGATCATAATGTTTTGCATTATGTTTAATCCTGGAATATAATGCCATTAGGTATTTAGAGATCAAGGAATCACAAAATTCATCTCAATCACAGCATTTTTTTCTTTACACTCTTCTCTCCTGTAATAATGCAGAACAAGGGTGGGGGAGAAATGACAGCAGCTGTCAGACATTTTGTCAGCTCTTTCACATCATCACCCAGGTGAACTTGACACTTAAAATCTGCTCAGGATTTGGTCATCAGCTGAAGAACAGTCAAGTAAGAACTGCTTAAGAACAGTGAGGCTTTGCATCAAATATTATACAAAGCCTAAGAAACTCTAATACTTCTTTCAGGGAAAGGGGACTTTTATCCTGTGATAAACGTGATACGTATTTTAGGCAAGTAAAAGAGAAAAATTCATAAATATAAAAGAAACCTCATTCCTCTGGTCCCCATAAGCATCTGCTCATGGCAAGAGATTCTGAGGGATCTGAGCTGTTAGAACTGCTACTGGCATTTCAAAATGCCTTGAAGGGGTCAGAATGAGAACTGCTGACCCACAGGGGAATGAAAATCAACAAGAAGTTTAACAGCAAAAATTTCTACAGAGAAATCACCATGTGTAAAGCAGCTATAAATTTATTCTTTATTGAACTAGGAATTCCAGTGGGTTATTCCGGATTTGTACTGACCTAAGTAAATGCAGATTAATAGTCCCTGCTATTGAAAGCTGGCATCTACAATATTTATGAGTGAAGAATGTTTATCTCACATGTCTTCAAAGTAATTTTATATGTTTTTAATTGAGCTGCTATCTGTCAAAATACTTTATGGGGGGGGGAAAGAAAAAGCCTGAACAGATTAAAATTCTTTTCATACAAAAGAGTAATAGTAATAGCTAATGGAAATAACTGGGACTTAATATGTACAGCAGTCTGTGGTCAATAATGTTTTAGGCTCATCTATGCAACTGAAATGTGCTCAATTAAATTATTTTATAGAAAAACAACTACCAGGCTAATCACAAGGGCACCCAGGCAACACAGTGCTCATCTGTGCTTTTTACAGATTTTCCAGTACAGCAAACCAGAACTGCCTATGCTCTATCACTCAGCAACTAAGTGTCAAAAAATGGAAACCATAAGTAAAAGCAGTGTTAACCTCCATGATTTGAAGGTTACTCCAGTTATTTGAATGCCACATCAATCCTTAGACACCTCAGGGCAGCTGAATCATTCATGCATGCCAGGAAATCTCAAATTGCAGTCATCTGAACCAAGAAGCACATCTTAAGCAGTTACTCTCAACTGTGCTTAATTTTCAACACCATTTATGTTGTTTCAGAGGTCTTTTAAACAATAGCTGTAAATGGTGACCATAACAGAAAAAGTCACAAGACTGCAATACACTGAGTATTTGACTAATTTGCAAAAGATTTCTAAGCATTTCATGGAAAGAGTGCGTCAAATGGACAATTTATACAGTGAATGAGAACAGTGGGACCACTCTGAGGTACCCACAAGCTGCAATAACCAAAGCACTCCTGGCATATTCCCTGTTTTTCTCTGTAACACATGACATTTCACCCAGCTATTCTACATTAAGCTCGAAGTCTTTCCATTTTTAATTTAAAGATGGGAATCCACTGCTTCCTCTTCTGATCTGTTCCACCCACAGCTAACATAAAATGGTACCGAACAACCGAGAGTGCAGAGGTGGAACTTGGAGCTATTTTAGGAGGCAAATATTCTCCACTTCTATATACTGCAGATACAGGTTTCCAAGAACTAGAACTACTACTCTTTAATCACCCATGTAAGTAGAAATATGAACATTACTTATAAACATGCATTTGCCTACCTTTCACTTTCAAACATTTTCCTGTTGATGCTTTTTGCATCAAATCAAGATTTTAAATGCCATCTGCTTCCTCAATAAGACACTTAGGCAGTGGAGAGAGAACAACTTGTACAAACAGAATATTTGCCCCAGGATATCACTGCTAAAGAATAACCTTTATCCTGATTTCACATGATTTCCTATAAAATGCATTGTACATTCAAATTTGGCCTGTCTTAAAATAGAATACAGACTAATACTTGAGATGCTGCACTTCCACAAGAGAAATTATTCAGACTTGATACATTTAAACTTATATACAGTACACCATCAGTGCAACTCAATCACCTTAATTATGAACAGTAAACAACAAACATATCATGCCCATTAAAAAAGTCACAGACCACAGCCATTCCTCACAAACAATGACAGCTTTTATGGCTTACAAATTGTCAAATTCTTCAGCAACAGAACATATTCACATCAAATGGAAAACATAATTAAGAGAACACTAGCATTAGAGAACCCTGTGCAAAAAATGTTCCAGGTTAGAAATGAAGATATACACCAAAACATGAAAGAAAATTCTTATGTCCAGAAAAATGTAAGTCAAAAATACATACAGCTTGCTCAAAAGAAATTGAGACTAAAACATAAAACTAGGTAATTTTTAGCAGTTCTGGAAGGAAAAGCTGAATCGAGAAACAATTATTTAAGCAGTATATAGTAAAAGCCAAGAGTGGTGAGGAGTGAATAAAAAATTGTCATGTAACTAAGTCATCCCAAACAGTGACAAGGTTCCTTGCACCTTGCTCTGAAACAAGCGTTTGGGTTCCGTGCACTGTCCTGTGAGACATCCCCAGGGTTTCCAGCTGTATCTCCAGGAGCCCGACCATTGTGGGAGCAGCAGCTGGCACCGAGCCGGGGTGCTTTATGCACTTCTCCAGCAGTTGCTTTCTGCCTGCTCTGGGACCTCAGCAGGACCATAAAGAATAAAGGCAGCTACATGAATACAAGAAGGGAAATGCACAGCCAGCAGTGGGTTTACAGAGAACTTTGAGGAACTGGAAAATATGCCAGCAATTACCATAAGTATAATTTTAGAAATAATCCACAGTTTCAGCATTAAGTGTATGCCGCAGTGTTTATATTATAGTCTCCTGCAAGAAAAAACAAATGCAGGCTTCTAAAAAGAAAAAAAAAAAACAAAACGAGCAGCCATAAATCAAATTTGAAATCCAGGGGTGCACAGCAGGACACACAAAAATCATTTTTGTGGCAATCATTCTCACTGCCTCTTCACTGAGCTGCCAGAGCTCCCAGCTCCAGCTCGAAGAGCCTCAATGACAAGTTCCTTGCTCAAGGAAACTTAATCTGCCTTTGGCGTCTGACCAGCCACCATGGAAGAAGATGCAACTCCCCTATGTTAATGAATGGAAAGCAGCCCACGCAGATGTCAGAAGAATTTAGATGGAGCATGCAAAAAAACACAATGATGTTCTCACACTTGGGAGAAAACTGCAGAATCTGACACCGTGGCTAGTGATCAGGCCTTAAAAGGCAACACACAGGTCTCTCTGACATGTAAGGTCAAGGGATTTCAAATAAAACATGTCAAATAAAACATGTCAAATTTGAGAGACCATCATAAACTCAAGTCAATGAAGCTTTCACCTGTTTGCACGTCTGAGGGATTGGCACTCTTTGTCCTGTATCCCTTTATAGTCCCTGCTCTAGGGGAGCAGCATCAGCCAAGGAGCAAAGCATTACAAGGACGCTGTACAGAAACACATGTGAAAACTCTGTTTGATCCTCTCTAACTCTGGAATCATGAATTTGGCTGGAAAGCACCTTAATATATTTGCTTGGGTTGTGAAAATAGGAAATCTCAGAGGGATTCAGCCAGGTGTCTGTAACACAGCTTATTAGAGAGGTTTTTCAAGAACATTTCACATTTTTTCCCTACATATATATACACACGGTTATTAGTTTGATACAACTATAAAACTTACATATAAGGTCTTATAATACACATTCTTTATATACATTTTGCAAAGCCAATAAACTTATCTGCTCTTCTCTAATGCTGTTTCACCTTTTAGGATAAATGTGGGTTCATTTGCCTCTAAAGAAATCTCACAGACAGTCTGATAAACCTGAATTAACCCAGCATAGCTGGCTTTGCCCAAGTGACAAGTGTGCCTGAAGATTGTGAATTAAAATTCCCAGCTAAAAATTGTGACAGTAAATGCTGGTTTTCCCATGGGAATGATTAACAGCATCTATCCAGGCAGATAAGATACAAAGTCCAAAATGCTGATTTCATCCACTGCAAACCTACTGAACTTTGTGTTTAAGCAATACTGTAAGGGTTATAAAGTCCACAGATGTATTTCAATATTTACTTCTGATATCTCAACCAAAATAGGCACATAAACACAAAAGAATCATTGATTTTAATTTTTTTTAATGTGTCTGTAAACCAATGTTTCTTGGAAGGTTGTTAAGACTGTGACCTAAAACAATAATTGAGTTCCTAATGGAATAGCCAATGTTTCACACTTTTGAATGGTAGAACCCAGGATTTTCTAGTGCTTACAATTAAATAATTTTTGCTCCATCTCCCCCACAGTAAAAGCAAAACTAAGACATTTAGTTAGATCTCCTAGTACACACCTACACATACACAGTCTCTAAAGCAGATGAAGGCAGATATAACTACTTTTAACACCCCAGAGGTGGTTGGTCTGATCCAATCCATCCTACAACTAATGCTGGCAGAGAGGCTACTGTGAGTTCTGTGTTGGGTCTACAATTCCCAGTGGGAATTTTTCAGCCAGTTTCATGGTCTGAAGCAGCACTGGACCAGAAGAAAACAAACCTCCTTCTGAAAGAAAGGGGGAGAACAAAGGAAGTGCGTGAAGAGGAACACGAGACTTGATGTCAAATGGGTTCACAAGAAAGCCTATGAAACATCTGAATAACATAACCCTGATGAGAAAACAGCAGCAGGAAAAAGACAAAGACAGGAAAAACAATTAATTCAAACCCAAGATAACCACAAATTATTTGTTTTGTGTAGATACACAGCTCTGAAAATTTGATCACTTCTGAATAATATACAAGGAGGAAACAAACAATACACTCAAAAGGCACCAGAAAGAATATTTTCAAATCTGTATCAGATTTTCCTATGCTCTACCACTGGTAAGAATTAAAAAAAAAAAAAAAAGAAAAGCATAGGTTTGGGTGCTTCGGGGTTATTAGGTTTGGGTGTTGTTTGTTTTGCTTTATCAAGGTAGTAAGAGACAGGAAACACATAGCAACAGAGAACACCAAGACAGTTTATTTCAGAAAAAAAAAAAGACTGAAAATGTCTTTCTGCAATTTTTGTGTATTGAGACTTCAAGAGAATGTCATATTTGAAACCAAAAGTCTAAGCAAGTTTTATAAACGGGTTTCACATTTGCATCTGCTGTGAGCCTTCAGAAATGCAAGATCAATAACAGACTGTTCTGAACTTGGATAAACCAAGATTTACCAGTCCACATCCTTAGGAGAAAACTCTTTGCATTGACACCACTGCATTTCTGATTGAGGAAAAAAGGCTTTGCAGTTGGGGTATTAGTACTGGTCCTAAGCAGATGCTCCATGAAGACTTCAACATAAATAGTTTTTTGAGGAAAAGACAAAACACACATCACTTCACGTACATTTATGCACCCATTTAAGGTCTATTGCAAAGAGTTTCTGCCTCTTAAGAGAAGGCTGTGATAACAGATATAAAATATCTAAAACTTATAGGTGGAAGGCAGTATTTATATATCATTATGTATTTACTTATTCCCATGAGAGTTTTTTAAATCCAAAAAGGATAATCAAAGTTTGTTTTCAAAAATGCAAATCAGGACAATGATCAAAATCTTCCATCACGTCTGCAACAGGAAAACACGAGCAAGAGCTATGAATTACTGAGTTTCTCGTTCTACTGTTTTCCATAATCCAGATATTGAACATAATGGACCATATTTATTTCTAACATAGGTTCAGTGATCTGTAAGAGTTACTATCGGACAGAAACGAGGCCACATGTTAACTGGAATATGAAAGACAATTTTAATTTTTCATTAATTTCAGATATAACTAAGTCAAAATGTTTAATATCAAGGCAAATCCATATTACCTCAGGTATTTCTGGTATCAGCTCCCAGAAAGGAAGTACATTATACGCTGGTGCTGTAGCCTTAAACATTTTAATTGCTTTATTTGTACATGAAGCACATGGAAACACTGGATTTCCTTCATTGGTAGGTCCTTCGCTAAGCAATTTCTTCTTCCCTCCTCCCTCAGACATTCCATGAAGAGAAACAGATTCTTTTTAAAATTGTCAGATCAAGCAAAATACTCTAGAACACAACTCTTCCATAACTCTGGCCAGCTCAAGCCACTGTATGTTGCAGGAGAGGGATCACTTCCTCCCCTGATGCTGCTCACACAGCCAGGCAGGAAGGATCCATGCTGAAAATGCCTCATTAGTAGGGAGAGGACACCAAAAGAAGACTGTGGATTGAGAAATTTCAGTAAGTCACTTCAGTAAGTCACATCTGCCACCCAGATTTAGTGGAGGGAAATACTGTCAAGCACAGTTGGACGTTCAACTATCCTGTCATTACTCTGCCTTCTCAAACTTAACAAGCTCAACTGTGCCAAGCCCCCATCAGAGGTACTTCTGCAGCACTGGGAAATTCAACAAAAATGGCATATTTCAAGCCTAGAGCTGACATACAGGCTCCTCTCTGCATGAGGAAGTTTTTATTTTTAATGGAAGATTATGGTTTTTTCTGTTCTAAAGACAATGGAAGCTCGTGGGCTGACCCAGTAAACAAAGCTCAACTGTCAGCATATTTTAAAATATCAGTCACAAACAAGTAGTCCACAAGCAGCAAAAATAATGGATAACAGTGCCCTAAGAACTGAATTTTTAAATATATAATGTGGGATAGAACACACACCTTTCCTTCAGGGGGTACTCTACCAGCATGCATGTCTTCTAGCCAAACTCTTATTTTGGTATCCTTTGGAGTCCACTATGTCTCAGAAAAAAACTAGGGAAAAGTCACCAATGTATTCAAAGTTTTATGTGGATTGAAAACAGAAATCAAATAGGTACAGGCAAATTAGTATTATCTGCTACAAATAACGTTCTCAGGAAGTCAAACTATTTACCTAAGTAAAGGAGAGGGTCATTTGATATTTATTCCCATTTTATAAATAAGAAAGACCAAATAATCTGTGCATGAAAATGGAAGTATTACTAGCCACTAAGAACTCCAGCTTACGGTACCTTACATGCATGACCATCTGAGAAAACAAGGTTGATCTTGTAATTAAGTCATGAATATTGGTATTAGAGATAAAAAGTTGGGAGAAGTGACTTTGGAAGTATCAGAAAGAAAAAGGTGGGTTGTTTTTTGATTTGTGTGTGTTTGTGTGCATGCTTTTGCTGCTGTTCAAAGTACAAATATACAAAATATGGTGACATCCATTCCATACAAGCATAAGAAAAAAATATTTTGCAGTGTTTATGTCTCACTGAAATAGAAAATTGTGCTCTGACTTCCTTACCTGCTGATAAGATGTCCAGTCATAGGGAAAGGGAAAAACATTTTATCTTACTCTCTGTACTTCTACTTGGATTGCTATGCTGCACTTTTAACTCTACAAGGTAGTCTGTTCTCAGTGGTTACTTTTGCATCCCATACATCAGGTACTGGAGAGTAGGAAAGTCAAATTTTTTCGTCAGGAAAAAAACAAGGAAATTCATCGCAATAGAAAATACAAATTCTCCACGTCAGCATCTGAGAACTCAGGGTCAAATGCAAAGAGCTGGCAGCTTCAGCTGGAGCTGCAGTGGAAACAAAAGCAGAAGCCTCAAGGGAGAGGCATTCTCAGCGAATCACTACCACCTGGAGAGGCTGGTGGGGCACCAGCTTCTGCCAAAGAAGGCTCCAGAGAGAGCGTGTGAACTCACATGTGTGTGCTGAGTGCTGTGCACTGACACCATAATTTATCAACAGAAAGTTCTGTGACAAATCCAGCTGAAGGAACCTTCCCCTTTGACTATCATTCCCACCCTCCTACCACGGCTAACCAGCCCCTGAATTACACTGGCACAACTCTGTGGGGGCGCTGCTGTGAACCCAAACAGGGAACTGTTCCAGCTGTAAAAAGACCCCAGAAATAAATGTATGTATTTAGTTAATTCACAGCACGATCTCTCTAAGTATTGTTCTGGCATAACTGAGGGGTGGAGTGGCCCAGTGTGGTGGGAAAAGGAATACCTTATGCCAGTATTGTTGACAAACATTTTGGATTGCTAAATAATGGCATTGGGAAATTTTTTTAAGTGCTCCAAGCACTAATCTCTTGGATTTCCATTGTTTGGTGAGTCTTAATGAACACTCTACAAACAGCTTCTAACTCCCGCACTACTTTAAATGCAGGAACATCTGATTTATACCTAACTTCATGGTTCTAACAACTGTCTGAAGGCAAGAGCTCTGTGAATGGCCCAGTCCTGCTACCCAGTCTCTTCAGTGCCTGCCCACATCCAAAGAGACGTTCAATTACTTGTTACCTGCTAATAAAAGCAGGTAATGGTAGACACTTTCCAGGAAAACTTCAATTATGTGATACTGGTAACACAGAGAGGTGGGATACAGGGAAAGACACTCTTGAAAATTTTAGGAACACCACATAGTCTTCTCTGAGCCAGTCTGATGAGCAGCCCAGTCAGCAAGTAAAACATTCAAAGATCAAGTGGTTGCTTCAATTCCTATGCTGCAGGTGAGGTCACGATAAAAGAGCACAGCATTTCTCTTCCTCTCTGCAGGAAAGGGCTGTAGATTCATAGCATCCTCTCCACACAGTCAGGAACAATGTTTTATAGTAAATACTCCACTCAGATATAGTATCTCCAGAGCTAAGTTTAATTTCAAGCACTGCAAATATCACAGAATGGATGAATGCTGCTGCTAAGTTAAAATGTAAAAGAGAAATCATTCCTAAATAAATACTGAGTATCTGTGCACACACAAAGGGAATTCTGCTCAGCTGTTTGGATACAAACAGCATATAATCAGGGTAGAAATCAGATGCAAAATTCAGACTTTTTTTTGGTTCCTGCTGATTAGCCACATGTGACTCAATTGTGCCAGCTGGACTAGATGCCATTCTGAGCTCCATAACCCTCCACATGCTTGTCAAGAGAGCCAAGACTCCAATCAAAGATTTTCAAGCTGATTCCCGAGACCAGATGTGTTAAATAACAACATCTTCGCTTTTGAACCCCTAAAATTTCCTTTTTCTTTGCTTCATTGCCTCAGCGGAGGATGGACAACAGCAGCACTGCTCTACTTGGGATGGTATGGTTAAAACAAGCAAAGGTACTAGGACTTACGAAACCTTGTATCTTATTCTAGTAGAGGTATGTGAAGATAAAAACACAAAGCACAATGTTAATATATGATGGAAAACATCCACATAGGAAACAACCTCAGCTTTGGGTCACCAGAACTATGTGATAACAGAATTAAGAAAAATAAAGTGCAAGTTAGTGTATGAACAGGGGTCCTCTGTAGCTTTTTTCAATGTATATTCTAGTGTAGTTACACTTTAAGAATTTCACCTAAAAATTCTCACTGCATGTAGAAGCATTACTTAATTCAACCCCCCAAAATCCAAAGTTAAATGAATGATTCCTTTAGAAAAGACCTGAAGTACTTTTATGTGATGAGTTATTTTCCTTAATGTCCTTTGGGTATTTTCTGCTGTACATCGGAAGGTGATACCTGCCCCAGCACAGGAATTTTTTGCCCAAGGAGCTGGTCAATGATTTAAACATTCCAGGAGAAGAAGTATTTATTGTCTCACTCTATGCAGCTGTACTTCTATGTTAGTTTATTTACTTGCTGTTTGCTGATTTTAAGTGAATGCTAGCTTAGAAACTTATTGTGTAATTACAAATATTGTAAATGTGAATGAAGATTTGTTTGGTGGTTTGGGACATAATTTGTGAGGATGACTGGCCATCTACTGAGAAGCAACACGATGAAAAGGTGGGAACAGAAGCCCCAGCATACCCAAATCTTATATTCTCTGCTCTAATTTGATTTGCTTTATCTCACTTTTCCTAATGCAAACAAAAGGCATTGGTACGAGCATCAACAACTAACATAACTGATTAATCACTGTCATATGGTCTTATAAAACTACTAATTTTTTTCTGATAAGAATATAGTAGAGAAACAGTCAATGCTTACCTGTGCGTTCATAGGAGAGCCTGAAGCCTGCAGATACATGGTATATCTGGCAGTTACAGCAACAACCTTGCCAAAAACCACTATTTTTTTCAAATCTTTAGAACAGCTCCCCCTTCTGGCATGCTCTGTTTATACGGTATTTAAGTACCATGCTTCATTCCTCACCAATTTTTAATTCTGTTTGGTTCCCAACACTTAACAAACCCAATTTATTGTTAAGGCTCTCACTGCTCAGTACAGCTGTGAAGGCAAGCTACAGTTTTTGAAAGGGGTAGTTATTATCAAACATTTCTCTAAGATTATCCACAGACCTATCTTTACTACCTTTTGAAAATATCCCAAAATCAACCAAGACCAGAATCCACGCATGGACAAGGAGCCTGGACAGCCAGTTCAGGGGTCACATTTGCAGGATCACTGAATTTAGAAGGGATCATCTGAGATCTCCAAGCCCAGTCCCTCTCTGCTCACACAGAGTCAGAGCAGGCCGCACACACAGCCAAGTTTTGATTACCTCCACAGCTGGATATTTCACACCTCAGGGCAACCTAAGCCCTCAGGAGGCAGAAATGCTCATGGCAGTGCCATCCCTACCTACTGCTTCTACAAACTACGCAGAAATGTATGCTCCTTCCTTCAGCATCTGAATTAGGTGTTCAATATTAGGCTGGATGGAATTTTGCCTTACAGTCCCTTTCTGAACCCAGTGTCACGTCATGGACTCGGCCTGACCATCCCCCTAAAACCCCAACCAAAATAAAATAAATAAATAAATAAATAAATAAATATCAATGAACCACCAAGCAAAAAGCAAGCAAACAAGCAAACAAACAAACCAAACTTCATGAGAGCTCTCATAATCCTGCTGATAGTGACAAAACTACAGAGATAACACATGAGGACACACACTTTTTCCTAGATGATGCTCTGGTACTATTCTTTAAAAAAACCCCAACCAACCACAAAACTAGAAAGAGGAAAGTACTGCCTAATGCATTCAGACAGAACAGGTTCTCACCTTTGTTCACAGAATTGCTGCTGGAGCTCATTCAGTGACTACAGGCACAAAACATACATGACCCAGAGCTCAGCAATCCCCTTGCCCAGGAGGTAAGAAATCATCTTTCCTCTTAACCTGTCTATGGCCAGCAACATTCCCTTTCTTCCAGCTGCACTTCAAAGGAAAATCGTGAACACTGCTGTGTCGTGAGGAAGGAGACCCTGGCTGCTGACTTGGAAAGTAGTGTCTGAGAAGATAAACTGCCTTCCCTGAGGAACTCAATGGTCTTGATTCCAAAATCAGATTTTGCTTTACATAAACAGTTCTGATCCATCCACGAGGTGCCAAGATTCCACAGAGGATACCAGACTATATCTTGGCTAAGGTTGCCAGAAGCCACACACTGCAACCTCATCTGCTGATACTGAGAGTCCTTACTAGATCCAATTCAGTTGTTGCAGACCAAGCTATAACAGAAGGATTATGTACCAAAAAGCGCATTTAGTCACATAATTTTTGTATAAATCAATGCCCATTCTAAAACCAAACAGAACAGAATTAAACATGCTTTACAGTTTGCAGAATGAGGAAATAGATCCTTTTACCCCTTGGTCTCGGTGGTGACGGTAGACCCTGTGAAGAACAATTCATTCCAGTAACTGCTGAGCAGAGTCAATGATTAATAACTTTCAAAAAGCTGGTTTGGTGGGAGCCAAATAACAAAATACAAAGGAACTACACTTCAGGGCTATACAATTAGGTTTACTGCAAAGTATTATTACATAGTGATTTTTATTATAACTTTTCTTATGTAAATGTTGAGGGTGATGACTGTTCAGTAGAACAGCAGGTGAAGACAAAGCCAGGTAATGCACTGAAAGTTTTTCAGAGTCCCTATGTTACAGTCAAAAACAGAACTTTAAAGATTTTAAAACTAACAGGAAGTCTCATCTCAAGACAGAACACACTAAAGACTTGTCATAATCCAGGCAAATTGTTTGCACTGTTTTCACTGCCGAAAAATAGTTACATAGTCTTCAAGTGAAAGTGTTGTTGATGGAAGTACATGGAACTACTCTTAGAAGATGAGAATCCAAGTCCTCACTTTCTGTTGTGCATAAGCAATTCTTGACTCAGAGAATTAGCTCAGAAGAAAGATCTTTATACTTGAAAAAAGTGTCTGTTTAAGTCCTCATAGCCCTTAAACATCACCAAGTGACTGCAAGAGTTGGTGAAACAATAAGATGATCCAAAAACTCAGCAGTGATCCAACTGCAAACAGGCAGATCAAGAAACTTGGCAGAGCATAGGGAATACTCTGCATGTAGGCCAGAGAATCAGATTCTGAAATTATTTCTGTACATTAATGAATTAAACTTGTGTAACATGCTTTACTAAAAAAAAAAAAAAAAAAGTTATTTACATTATATATGCTTCCCAAGTAGAAGATTGCAAATTGCAAAATTGCCTTGTTTACAGCAATGTTAACACAAATTAGGAAGCCTGGAATAAAGGTACCCCAAGGTACTCCTGCAGTGACATGCAAGAAAAACCTTGATGAAAACCAAAATGTCATGAGCTAGCCAGAACAGTGGTTTTAAAATTTGTAGAGTATTTATTTACAAGGCTAAGTGTTTCATAAATAGGCACAAATAGATACTATTAAAACAGAAAAAAAAATGCCATTACACTTTGTGGATTCTGGTTTTCAATGAACACAACCAATGTTAAATATTGCTGTAGTAGATTTTGTATTTCACTGCTAATTTTACACTAAACAAACACTATAAAAGGGAAAACAGTCCTTTAGGACACAAGAGGAAAAACAGTAATTCCTGTCCTTTCCATAACACCTACATTTCCAGAAAATCATGGACCTGATCCTTTAACTGTACACATTTAATGTTACTTTCATGAGTAAATCTCATCAATTTTAATAGAAAAGAATTCATATTAAGAAAGTCAAACAAGTACATGCATATATCCTGGACTGAGGAAAATCTGGACCTTCTACATAGTAATTACTTTAGTAAACACATTATTAGTCCTATTCAGAGGTTCTGTGTACACAAGAAAAAAATATTATGAAAAGAAAAGTGTGTATGAAACATTTCAACTAATACAGTAATGCTTTATTAAAATTGTAAGTTCACACAGACTGCCACTAATAAAAAAAATCGCTTGTTGCAGTTAAATAAGATTAAACTCTGCTGCATGTTCTGTATTCCAGCTGTTTCAAGCACTGTGAGCTATCAGTTCTCAGGAGGCAGAATCTTGCCTCATTTCAAGTCAATGGGAATTTTGCCATTGATTTCAACATAGAAGAATGTTTTGGAGTTATTTCTTTTAAAAAGTGGGGAGAGGTGGAAGGCTAAGTCGGACCAGAGAGGAATCCTCCCTGTTCTGAAGTAACATGATTAAAACACAAAATGAAAATAAATATACAGAATTTATTCTCAAATCTCCTGCAACAATTCTGTTGCAGCAGAAGCTGAGAATTTTGGTCATTTTCACCCATCCACACCTCTGTTTGGTTTGACTACATATTAACAAAATCACACACTTGAATTTCATTAGGACTGGAAAAGTATCTACCAGAGCAGATTAATATACAGAACAAGGTAACACATGCAGCAGGACTAACCACCTTCCGTTCAGATCACTCAACACCTGGCTGTCCAGACTTGTTTTTAAGCTAGAGCTGCCCTTGTCTGGATATTGCTTTCCTTGACCTGTGTACCAAGCTGCCCTTGTGCCCCTCTTTCCCTCATTCCATAAGGAATCTCAAGCAGGGATGCATGCCTTTCAAGTGTGAAAATTGCTGGACTCCAGAAGTGCTCCACATTTCATACTGAGGAAGTTGCAGGAGCACAAGGGGAATGCTATCTAATCCTGACTGTTTAGGTACATGGACATGCCACCAGATGACCCAAAGGTCCAGATCTCTCCTAAAGCTCTGTTTTTTGCACTGGCAGATAAGCCTTCCCTTGAAGGCTAAAAATGAGGCATATAACAGTAGCAAAAACCCCACCATTTGTTTTATGAGAAGCAAAACTGCACTTTGTTATGCCAGGTCCCACTCAGCTCCCTGCCAGGCACAGCAAGAAGCTTAGGTAACTTAATTCACTACTGAATTTGGGCACCTAAAGTGAAGATAACATTCAAGTGGTTGGTGTGGTTTTAGTTTGTTTTTTCAGTGAGAGAACTTCCAGTTTGTTACCCACATAATTCTGAAATAAGAGCAAAACCATAAATCAGCTGCTTGCAAAAGCCAGAAGACCATGACAGAAGCACACTGAATATTTCACTGATGTCTATTTCTGAATACCTATCTAGTTAAGATGGTATTAAGGAGTCTTCACAGAACTGTTCTGCAGGAAATAAGCTCCACGTAGCACTGCCACTACATTTTTTTGCATTAGAAGTTTCCTATGATGAAAATGGAGACCATGCAATGTGTGTGACTTGGTACATTTTGAGCAGAATAACTTGCATGCCTTGTAGAGGTACCATGCCTTGGATGCTAATGTTTGGCTTTTGTGCTCTTTCCCTACATATCTTTCTACTGATATAATTTAGCTTTACACATTTATCCTGGTTACAGCCTCTACTGTCTACCCAAACAGAAGGTACCAACCTGAAGACAGGTGAAACCTTCAGAACTTGTGGGAAAAAGAAGCTCTTAACTTAGCTGTTCAATTACACCTTCCACAAATGCCTTAACTGAGAGAAAGCAGCAACCCAGAGAGGTACTAAAGAGATACACTATGTAGTATCTGGTTTAAAAGGTTATTCCCCACAAAACAGGAACAAGATGTACTCATAAAAGGCTTATTCTTTTCAGTTAAGGAAAGAATTTAATCTTCACTGTCACTGGGTTAAAAGTTACTATTCAACTCTAGGAGGCAAGGGCATAAAATCATTGTACCCAAGGAAACATAAAATATTCCATGGACCTTCCAAAACACTGCCAAAAAAACCCTGAAAAATTGAACCTGTGTTCTCTTTCACCACTAAGATCAAGCCACACACAGCCCCATAAACAGCAGCTAGGTACAGTCACAGTGAGCCAAAGTTGTGGGTAATCAGAAAAGTCATTATTTGCACCACTCATTCTGGGGGAAATAACAATAGTATCCAGTACATTTAAATAAACTATAGAAAGCATTAGAAATCTGCAAACTGTAAGGCAGTGAAAGAGTCACAGTATCTGTGCTTGAGTGGGCTCAAGCTCTACTTTTGCTAAAGACAGAACTCCTACAGTTAATTGGTAGACTTCAATGAAATTAGGACTTCTCCATTAATTTTAACATATGCTAAATGCAAGTTTAGAGCTCTCATTTTAAGACAGCCACATTTAAATATAACGAAGAACTGTACAATACTCACTGAATTCAAGAGGGTCAGCATAAAAATTCATGTGCAAAAATCTAAGTTAAAAAACTTTTACTATTAAAAAAAACTACTTGAAGAAACAATTGGATCTAGAATTTTTCCTCAAATACTGTAACTTTCATTTTTCAGTTGGCACACAGCTGACATTGCAGTAACACTTCAAGGTGCAAGAGAGAAATGGAAGAAGAGCAATGAAAACAAATAAACAAAAACCTACAATGCTCTCAGCAAACCACCACCACCAAGAAAATGAGTAAGAAATCCTAATTTCTCAGTATTGCCTTCTGGCACATTTACAAATAAAGGCAGCAGTAGTAATCACATGTAACAAAGAAATTTCACCATTGCAATATTATTGATTTTTTGGCCATGTGCACAATCCAAAATCTACCACTTATGTAGTGAGATTTTTGAAAATAAAACTGGACATACCCTTTTCAATCAACAAACTTTTAGATTTAAACAAAAAAAGACCCTTACCAGGAATAATCATGAACAAGAGCCTGGGTAGATTTTTACTTTCATCTTTTGAGAGGTCTTTCCAGGGCCCACACTTTAAGACATGGGTAGCAGCTCCACAACAGTAGATGAATTCTTCATGTAAGGGGACTGGCTCTTCCGACCCCGACCGCATGTTTGCTGGCAAGCAGAACAAGATACTGTTATAACACACAAAATACTTGCAAAACACCCCAGCCAAACCAACCTACCCCCGAACAGCTGTCATATCCAGTAAACTGGGGCCCAGATCAGTATTTGATGTCTGAGGAGACTGTAGAAGTTGATACATGTCACTACTATATGAGAGAAAGCATCTTTCAGTTTCTGTTACAGAAACACACAATGATGAACTGGACAATAAGGTCTATTCTACCTTGAAGGCAAATAATTTTAAATTTCTTTTTCATGCTGTCCACTGAAAAGATTCATCTGAAAACTGTTTGAAGGCAAGCAAGTGAAAAAAATACCAAACAAACAGAACTAGAGCATGAATGTCTTTGCAAGTTCAGTATGCCTTGTAATAAAACTGGATAATGCAGCATAACACCATGACCTTTAACCATCAAAAGAATCTAGTTAAAAATAACGTTAAGCCTTTCAACTATTTTTGCTTAGTGAAAAAGAACCACTCGTTTATGAGTACAAGGATACAAATTCCATTTCCTAGTCAGTTTGTGAAATTTCAGGCATGTAAACCAAAGCCTAAAACATCTACAAGGTCTGCAGCACCATTAGGTGGGAGGCACCACCCTCACGAACAGTCACTGGAAAATTCTCAGTGCTACACAACTTAAAAGGAACAGATCTGACTGAAATTTTAAGTAATGACACTTGACAACATTAAAAAAGTAAGCTTGAAGAAACAGCATTTTCTTACTTTTCCCAGTTGTCATTTGAAGTTTTGAAAGGTTTAAGGTAAAGAACAGCCAAGGCAGAAAAGACAGATAATGTTTTGATTTGAACTAACAAGTACCACCTTGAAAAAAAAAATAGAATATAGGACAAATGGAAAACACTTCTGGAGGGAAGGGAGAAGTGTTCTTTAGTACAGTCAATTACAGCACAATTCTCTGGATCAAACCTTGTACCCCCACCTGCCTATTTCACCCCAGCCTCCCCACAAAGAAGTTATTTTAATAATAATGGAGACACCTTTACTACTTCATTGTTTGCCATGCCATTATCTAACTTATAGTGACTGGAATGTAAGTAAAGTGAATTTCGTCAAACTATAAAGAAGTATATTTTTAATGCATTATCCCTGCTTTTGTTTCTTCATTACTTAAAGCTGAAAGAAGGCAAGAGCAGTTCCAACAAAGAAATCCAGTTACATCAACAATCATAATAAACATTAAGTTGTCACCCCTTTTCTGAGGTGTTTACAATCCAAGAAGCAAAAGTAACAAGTCCTTACCCAAGAAAGAAGGTTTTGGACAAAGTTTCTGACCATGAACCAATAAAATCTGTTGCACATTTTCATTTTGAATTGATTTCACAGAACAAATCTAAATGGAAATCCCATTGACAACTCTTCATTCAAAAGAAGTATTTGCAATGTTAAGGTCAGAAGTTAAGCAATGAGAAAAGAAAACTCAGCAATACATTTTGGACTGGAGTGGTCGGATTTTCACGTTCACACAGACCTGTTGTTGTAGCTTTGGTCCGGTTTTTAACTTAACTTCTAATTTCAAAAACACAGCATTGCAGTCCCTGAAAGGAAGACTGCACACCAGAGAAGAAATGGTTATCTGAAAAACTGCCTGTCTGACACAATCCCAAATGGCTTCTTTGTACTAGCTCTACGTAATATCTGAGGGATTTTTATTTATTTATTGTTAGGTTTTTAATTTGTGACTTTATGGCCTTTGGTAACAGAAATGGACAGAAGAGAAAAACAGGGAAAAGACAGTGGATATACTCCCAGAATACTATTCAGACCTGTTTTAAGATGAAATCAGTAATAGCCAAAAATACCTCTGGATCTCCTTTCTTCTTCCTAAACAAAGCTTTGAAGAACAATATTCCAATTACAGGCATCTATCTTTGGCACAAATTGCCTGCATTTCCCCTAGAAATATCTTAAGATGGTCTATCAATTTCCAAACAGATTTAACAGGCAGAGGTCTCGAGAGATGAGGTTCCTACTGGCTCTGTCAGCTGACAGAGAGGGCACAGTTTGTGCCACAGCAGCTCCAAGAAGATTGAGGAGACAGGATGAGACAAGCTTGACTGGTGGGAGTTTCATGAGTTATCACAGAGAAAAGTAACAAGACTCAAAGAGATGCAGCTACCTAGGAAATCAGACCTTATTACATCCCAAGCAGTATTTTCTTCCTTCTCTTAAACCCCTGCACATAAATTCTCTAAACACATGCAGGAAAAGTATTACAAGAAATGCAGTTTCTGTCAAGAGTGCTCAATCTAGTATCAAAACTTCTGTTAGAATACAGAAATATGGGTTTCAATTCACAGGGCTTTCTCTCTAGATCAACACACCCTTAATGTAGGTGTCTACCAGAAAACAAACTCCTATTACAGGATGCAAAGACTTAGGTGCCAACACATGGCCTGATTAGGGGAATAATTGTGGGATCAGCTTCTTGGTTGCTACCTCAGAACTTCACTGAACACCTCCAAAGTGGACAGGAGCCACTCTCAGCTGGTTCATGCAAAGAAGACAAACCAGCTGAAACACTGGAGGGCAGGGCTGGTATCCAAATGGACCCTGGCAGGCTGGAAGGGTGGGAACTATGTGAAAGCCAAGGGCAAATGGAAAATCCTGCACCAAGAGTCCAGTAACCCCGTGCAGCAACACAGCCTGGGGGCTCAAAAGACAGGAAGCGGCTTTCCAAAAAAGACACTAATGATTAACAAGCTGAAAATGAGCCAGCAGTGAGGCCCTGTAAGCATCAAGCCCAAGTGTATATCGAGGCTGCACAAGGAGTAGCCTGCAGGTCTTGGGATGTGTTTATCTTCTGTTGCTTGGCATTGGAAAGACTGGAGTACTGCATCCACTTTTGGAATCCTCATACAAGCAGGACATCTGGAGACAGCCCATTAGATGATATGGATGCTGAGGCATGTGATGTATGTCCAAAGGACATGGAAAAACAGTCAAAAGTTACCATGAAGGAAATTCCAATAACAAAGGTTTTCCCCACATGCACAATCAGGACTATTAAATAATGAAAGTTGCCCAGAAAAGCAGGAAAGCTTTCAGCAACCTGACCTGCTTTGACCTTTTTGAGAAAGGAGCTAGACTACAGCTTAGGGATAACCTACAAAGTTGGATGTATGTAAATTCATGAGACTGGACTAGATACACCATAAAGTGCCAATTGCAAGGATGCTGTTTATCAAAAGCTACTGTAAATCAGGGGAGGTTTTGATGGCTAAGGAAGAAAAAGTATTTAAAATTATAGCCATTTTCCATCACAAAAGGCAAGAAGGAGCACCCAAGGCACTGTAGGCTCATCTGGGTCAGCTGAGCCCACAGGAAAAATCACAGGAGCATGTATTGTGTAAGTACCTCTAATCACATAAAGGAAAAGATATTAATCCAGGATAAAATACCAATCTGCCAACAGCAAATCATGCTCAAGCAATGCAATTGCCCTCAATGATAAAATACCTGACTACAAGAATGAAAGAAAATATGTAAATGTGATGCACACTGCCTTATTAAGAATTTTGGCACTGTCTCCCACGGCATTCTCCTTTCTAGGCCAAGGAAATGCAGGCTGAATAAACTGACTTGCATAGTTTGAAAAGGAACTGAACAAGCTTAAAAGATAATCCACTACTGTCTGCCAGCTGTCAAGTAATCTTGGGTCAATACTGGAGCCTAAAAAACTCAGCATTTTCATCAGAAACATACCTGCTACACTGAGCCCAGCTGTGTTCAACCTCAGCAGGTCAAGAACACAAGGAAACTTAGAAGGGTCAAGTAAATAACTAGGCTGGAGCCTAGAGGAAAAGCTTTATGAAGTGTGCTTTTCAGTCTTCCATGCTGTAACCAAATAGCAAGCTAGAGCTCTTTGAAAGAGACCTGCCAAAGCAGCATAGCCAAACTTTTCTTTGCATGGAAGATGGTAAAACAAGAGGCAACAGCCACTTGACAGCCTAAGGCATCAGAAAAAAATTAGCTACTAAGAAGGCAATGGAAGGTCGCTAGGAAGGCAGCAGAACCTTTCTTGGAGGCTTTTAAGACTCAGCTGGACAAAACAGTAATTTTGATCTCAAGAGAAGGATGGACTAAGTTTTCTCCAGTTTTCCATAAATCAACAATGTACAATTCTTATGGCCCTAGAACAGCAGAAAAAGATAAAGCAGGAGGTACGACAAGGACCTCAATCTGTCTAGTGCCTTAGTAAATGCAGAGTTTCATGAACACAGTACATGACAATAACTAAGTATTTAGGTCAGAGAAAAGGAATCTAAACTACACCAGTCGCCCCAAAACAGGAAACTGAAGTAGATGCATTCGATGAATTAGCTGCACCAGATCAAATAAAAAAGAAACCCTGCCCTAATAGGTGATTTTATGTGACTGAATTCAACGCCACAATGCAAAAGAATAACTGGAAAAATAGCAAGATTCCTTCAGCTACCTTCTACACTAAGGCTCTGACAATTTCTACAACATTATTCCCAGAGGAGAATCATCCAGACCTGACGTAAGCTCTTTGATTTGCAGACTGGAACTTGCATGCTCATAACTAGGAGCTAGAAAGGGACAGACTGACCGACCTGATAAAAAAACTGCAAAGAGGAACACAGGAAGGGGGGAATTACATGATGTGAGAGATGAGGTATGACATGACACACGATGCCCAGATCTCATCAAAGATTTATCTGGACAAACTACAAACAGTGGATGCCAGATTTTCTCAGGGAAAACAATAAGCACAGGCCAAACACTTTGCAAGCTGTTGTGACATCAGTCACAAATCTTGACCAATTCTGTCTAAGAAAAGCAGCAGCAGGAGCCAGTAGCACATAAAAATGAAACATTTATTCATTGTACTTTCCAGTACAATTCTCTGTCAAAGTCATATACGAGTCCCTTTCACACTAGCTCTAAATTAGTAAATAAAAACTGTTAGGCAGTATTTGTAAAAATTAACAAAGCAAAAAAATTAACACTATGGACACATCAAATGAAGCAATGTAGTTATACAGAATAAAATTGTTTTCCTCTAAAACCAGTGAAGTAATTAGGAGGCCTTATTTTTAGTGATCACTTGATGATCTAGCAGTACAATGCCTTCAATTTGTTTTGTTCCTGTGTCATTCCCCCCATGCCCCTCCCTCAAGGAGTAACACAGCTGAGAGAATTTCACTGATGACTGTATAAAAATACCAGTGAAACACATAGAAATGGGGTACAGCTTACTCATGTTTAGGGTTGTAATGATAAAAAGCTGAAGTGCAGAATGAAAACTGGAATCATTCCTCAATTCTGAACCTTGTTCAGACAGAACACACGGGGACAATGCAAAGACCTAAGGAGGGAAAAACCTAATTTTAAGAACTGGACCTACCTGCAAGACCTTTGTAACATCACAAAATTTGGATTTCATTACCATTACTAACCTTGTAGCAATGACCAAGAGAGTGTGCACAGTCCCTGTGTTAGGGATGCAAGGAAAATAACTTATGGGTATCCACTTTGTACTGGACGAGTTGTCCCTTGTCACTGCCAAACATCATAAAACCAATTATTGAGACAGCTTTTCATCAAAGCAGGACAGGACTCACAAATCAAAAAATTGTTAGCTTGGAAAGGTCCATTTGAGAACTGAAATCAGGAACAGAGGGATCCCCCACCAACCTTGTTCCAAAAAGGTGCTTTACTCTGAAATGAGTAATTTGAAAGAGTTTTGGAGTGAGGCAACCAAGACATCGGAAAACATTTTCAGATCCCACAATGATACCTTGGTCTGGCACAAAATTATTCAACAGAGAGGATGATCAAAACCCTGGGGAACTGGATTAGGAAGGCCCACTGTAACTTTTAACCAATCTTTATGTGTCACTGTGAGTTCTAGCTTTGAGAAGTTCAGCATGTACTAATGACTAAAAAAAAAAATTGGAGCTCCTGTTAATTATCATAATGAAACTACTACAGTACTCTTGGCCTTGACTTCCCCACTACTCTCAAGAGGGTGAAATAGCAAATGAAAGATGTCCATGGGGATCAGGCACTGAAAACAGTCACACCTCTGAAAGCACCAATTGTGGGTGTGCAACAGTCAACAGTCAGCAAGCGGAGCTGACATTTCACTGCAGTTCTGGCAACAACTCTCTAAGGTTGATGCCTCATCTCTTTCTCCTTCGGCAATCATAAACGTCCGTTTAACAAAGGTCACAAAACCCCAGTTATGCCTGCCCAGTGCTCCAAGAGCAGAGTCCATGTCCTTTGTTATCAGTAGGATCAAAGCTCCTCCATTTGCCATCGCAGTTTAACATTGGGTTAGAAACACAGAGCCCTGGAGTCAGAGCAACTGTAAGGAAAACCTGAGAAGTTACCCTGGTGTGGCCAAAGGTCCCTGAGGCTTCACACAACACCAGCCACTACAAATATATCCAAAAGAATAAAGACATGGCATGCTAAAAGTGGAGTATGTTTTAACAAACACATTTCAGGATACAGCAGAAGAGGTCCTACCTATCACACTCCACCATTCTATTTAATCACACTGAGAAGGCAACTTTCACTTTTTAAAAAGAGCTGAAGCATCACAAACTGTTTGTGAACTGTTTAGAGCTACCAAAATGAAAATGACCCCAAAAGAGTTCAAGTTTTTTGTCTTGGTTTGTTTTTTCTTAAAGTAACTTCATAAGCATAATTAAGTTTGGGAATCCCACAGATTACAGGAAAGTGGTAGCTATACTCCCAGCAAATTCCCAATTTCCCAGTCAATAAGCAGGCCTGATAATAAAACTAAGAATGTCCATGACCTAAAATGAAATGAGCAAGAAAGCTGTTGCTCTAAGAAACAAATCCACTCAAGGAAGTAATGATGGTCTCATTTGCATGAAAGCAAACAGCATGGCTTAATTTGGTGTAATATGAAGCATTTTCCAGAACAGAAAGTGGGATTTTGGGAGCTCTTTTAGTCTCAAAGGAAGAAAAAGTTGTTCATGTGTACACAGCATTGAAATTTGCTGGTGAAATGAAGTAACTTTCAAAGACAGCTTTCCCTCCAAATAGTGCACTAAAATACTGAACCCAGAGAAAAAACTTGGGGCTTTAAAAACTGAAATCTCACAGAGGAATAAACAGAAGGTGGTAGGCATGAATAACATGTGGGTATAATAAATATACTTTATATTCTGAGACTAAAATGCAATGTTAGCAAAACCCCAGTCAAATAAAGATAGAGTAGCTATGTGAATGAACATAAAAAGCTGCTGCTGAAGTACAATGTCTACATGGTAAGAAAGGTTTCCAGGGAAAAAAACTATGCTAGGTCTCTTCTGACCAACAAATTTCAAAGACACAGCAGACTCATGTCAAGAGAATCTTGTAAATAAACTTTCCCAGCTGCCCATTGCATTGGAAAGTCAAAGGGAGATAAATCAGTGTGGAATGGATAGCATGAGAAAACAGTCACAAATACAGTAAACTTTGCAAAGTATGCAATTTGTTTATTTGAATTATGTTGAACATCAGTATTTTGGAAGGCAGTGGGCAAAACTGAAATGTAACACCACAATTACAGACTGGGTTAAAACTTGGCTGAAGAGGTGGGAATGTTATACTTCATGAACAAGAACCCATCATGCTTATCTTTGGATACAGAGAGAAAAAACATTCGTGATCTCTAAACTTCAGCACATATCACCACACAAACCAGAGCATGTCCAAAAGTGAACAGCTATGTGAATTATGGAGAAGAAGACATGGCCTTTCACAGTGCATTGCTTCGAAGGAGAGAGAAATATCAAAATATATCGCAAAAAAAAAAAAAAAGAGTGAAGGAACAGGTTATCAAGGACACATGCACAAGAAGAAACTGAAAATAGCACTGAGAGAGAGGAAATATATACATGCAAATAAGCTTACTTGTGGAATAAGGGTTTGAAAAAAAAAACCAAACAACCACTTGTTCAGTAAACAAAGATGATGCTTCTTTACCATTTGGTTCCTACTACCCCTAGGGAAAATGAGAACTTTTCAAAAGAAAAACAAGCCAAAGAATTATTTGTTTCTTCAACCATATGTTCTATACTCTCATTTTTTGTCCTACATAAAAAAAAACTACAGGTCCCACATTTCTGTTGGACAGATGTTTAAGTCAGACAGGTAATCTGCACAACACTCAATGAAACACAAAAATGCAACAATTTAAAGTAATGGCAGCCTATATACTCACTTAAACCACAGCACCCAGAAGTTAAACATTTGAAGGAACTTCTGTCTTTCAGCAGCAATAATAACAGGCAAAAGCAGAAAAAAGCAATTCTGTTTCATCTTAAGTTCAATAAGTCTTTTTCCACTTCCTAAAGAATAAGATTCAGTACTTCATGGACAGCACTATTCTTTCGTTTATATTGTCAAGTAATGCAAAGTTCAAAGAGCATAATGAATACTAGCAAGAAGCAGATATCAAATTAAAAAAATGGAGTCCACAAGTACAATTAGCATCACGCTGCCCTTGATCTGTTGATTTGGCTTCCCCATCCTTTCCTGTGCTGCTCAGTATAAGTCTCCCTATGGAACTATCCCTTATTTCTTTGTTTCTTCCTTATTTCCACGTTAGTTATTCTCCTTTAACTTAAAATATGCTCCAAATTCACAGTACTTGTTTCTTCTCATTTTATTATTTTCATCTTGCATATGTTCTTACATCAACTGTCTATCCCACCTTCAGCTTAGCTCTCCAGCTGCTGCTGGTTTTCTTGCTTTCTAACGAGGACATAAAAGAATTAGTCAAAATCCCATCTACTCACAGTAGACCAACTTACTAGCCACAGCTGCATTTTCCAGTAATCCCTCAACCTGTGTTTGTTGTTACCACCTCCTTGTTTCCTGCAGTAGCTGTACATTCTGACACTCACCCACTCACCTGAACAGGTTAGGAGGGCACTGCAAGCACAGACATGAAAACAAACAGAAGCAGACTGTATGGAGCTCTGTGCAAGGGACAAGAGAAGCCAAACAGGAGAACCAGTGAACAGGAGCCAGGAATAACACCAGGTAGCATTAGATCCCTTTCCGAGTCACTAGGGCAATGTAATTGTCTGTATTACTGACATGAGGCCTGCAGTCCGAGTCCTTCCCAGTAAGAAGCACTGGTTCTGCTGATCAGGAGGATGGTTCTGCTGATCAGGGGGACAAGACCGGGAGTTGAACAGCCAGGGTGGACACAGTGGTGCAGGAGCCAGAAGGTTTCTCCCGGAACCAGCGCTGCAGGAAGGCCTGCACATGCCAGTGCTCTGACATACAGACCCACAGTTCTGGTCACAAGGGGATCCAAAGGCAATTGACCACGCTGGGAAAACTGCAGTTTGTTGCGCATCCCACCAGTAACCCCCAAAGTTACTCCATTACAGCGTTTTGCACAAGGGTCCAGCTCCTCCCATCAAGATAACCCTGCTAAATCCTGATAACCCATGACTATGAACGAATACACACAGCAACAAAGCCTGTGCTCATCACAGGTTCAAAAAAGAATCCAGTTATTATCTGATACTCATTCCCAACTGGCACTGCAATTTGTTTCGGGAGGTAGAATTTGGGGAGTCAGATTTCTGCAAAAAGTTTGTATCACAAGTGTTTTAGTTTTTTTTAAAACAAAATATTTGAGTAAAGAGTTGGTCTAAACAAAGGACAATGGGAACAGAATCTAAACAGAAGCAGCAGATGAGATGGAAAATGGAAAGAACCAAGTGAACAGCATGGTTACTGGCAGCAGCAGGAGGAAGCAATGACACTGAGGAAAGAAACAAGGATAATGATGAAAGAAACCCTGCCAAACTTGAAGTTGTAGCATCTCTGGTTAGACACTGTTCTGGCACATCAGGATTACCTAACACATCATAACAAGGCACTGTCACACTACATGAGGAGGTTGTGCAACCCCAGCAAGGTAAACAAGCAGTTCTCATTCATTTCACCAGAGATTATGTAGGCAGGCTTGTATTCAGTGTGAAAACTTGGATTTGTTTCACACTTAATTGTTCTTTAAGCTCAGACATTTCATATTACATATTTTTTTCCTATTATGAACATTCTTTTATCAGAATAAATTACTTTCCCCAGTATAACCTGTTCACAAGCCTTACTACACATCTAAATGTCATCACTCAACATGGAAGCTGGAATCCAATTTTGTCAAACATTTCACTGGGAATTCAGTGTTACACAGTGGTTTGTCAGGAGCAGACAGCCACAGTCATATTGCTATTAAGTGCATGCTTGATTTAAGTAAGTGGAAACTACCTGGCCTTCATATCCTGCAAGCATGTTTTCTATACAAATGCAGGCACAGCATGCACTAAAGGTGAAACCTTGAAATTCTGATTCTAACAGTCAGTAAAAACAACATAGACATCATCCAAAATGGGGACCACTCCTTTTTCCAGACAAGGTGCCCTCATTATAATAAACCACAAGAATGGAAAAAGAAAGTTTCATTTAAAAGAAATCAAAGCTATCAATAAAAAAAAAACCAAAACCCAACAGCATTGAAAACAGTACAATTAAGAAGCCTTAGAGTAAATCATGTCAATTTTACTGGTAGGTTCTTTGGCTTGGCAGTCATATTGGAAATTTTGTTTTAACATTACCGATACACAATTTATTGTAATTGTCCTTGTGAACCAAATGAAGCTGATAAAGAGGTAATAATCCATCACTGTCTATTCTAGTTTTAAAAGTAAGAAATACTACACAGAAATTGCAGAAAGTGTGTCAAAAGGCAACAGAAGTTAGTGAGCTAGTGGATTTTTGACCCACAGAACTACTTGAGGTTGGATGTTTGGAAAACTAGAGCTACACATGGGTCAAAAGGCAAGGATGAGTCGATGGAGAAATCCACAGTGGATCTTTAAGACCTCAGCACAACTGTTCCAGAAAGCTCCTGGACTGAACTTTGTTGCAAGCTGAGTGGATACTCACAGAGTGGGAATAGGTAAAGTAAAATCATATATGCTTGCCTTTTTCACAGACATCTGCTTAGGGTACTGTCCGAGATTCATAAAAAAATCACTGACTTTGACTGCTTTGATACAATCCTTGTAGTAATTCCATGATGGAAAGTGTTAAGTGTTTGTGTTGTCGCTTACTCAGGTCTGTAAAAGTGTGACCACTTCCCTCACTGACATCATAAGCAAGCGCCACAAGAGAATAGGAAGCTGCAATTATCCCAATTAGTAATTGAAGGCTTCTAGTTGCTGAGACACACAGATTCATACCCTGATTCTGACACAGGACCACATGGACTCTCAGACCTTAACTGGGCATCATAAAGTCCCAGAGGGCCAGGAGTATATAACACCTAAAAAAATAAGGGTCTGCACCATCCAAGCCATTCCAGGTTTTAACATTATAGTTAAGTTGCAAGGAAAGAAGCTGTTTCTTCATTTTAGCAACACAACAGGAAACTTACCAGTAAGAAAGCTCTCAACAACTGTCATGCTTCAAATAGCCCTTCATCACTATCTTTATTTCTTTCATCGTACATTTCCATGCCAGCATTTACTTGCTTTCTGAACTCGCTGCTCACCCCGCCTGGCACAGGCATCTCTTCTCTTGTGTAGTAAATACAGGCTTGAAGGTGGGTGCTGACAGTGATGATGCCCTGGGACCAGCAGTGAGAGCAAACCTGACAGACAGTGGGTTCCCGAAGGAGGGTGTGAGCCTGCAGGACTCCCTGCTTTTCCAAACCAGCAGCTTCTCCACTAAAAGATGCCTCTTTCCACTTAAAAAAATCTTACCTCACTTCTAACTTCTAAGAATTTATAACCTTATTTTCCTCTTTTCCTATTTATAGGCCCTTCAGGTCACAGACTTTTCCTTCATTTCTTGTTTTATAACATGCCACCAAGATAACAAGCATCACTCAGCTCCGAGAGATGCTTCACAGGAACAAGCACTAACACACAGAAACACACATACAAATAGCATCACCTCAATTATTTTCTGCAAAAGGAGACACCACTTAGGACTCGTTTCATGAAGTCTCCTCCATGGCAAAACAAGTCAAGGGAGCACGTACGAAGCGTTTCTTTCTGCACGGGATGATCACCTTCAACCGCACACCTAGAGATCACCAGCACTATTCTGCGGAACAAGTCTTTTTACAGACCTGACACCCGAAACAGCCGGGCTGCCGGCACCTCCCTGCTGGGCGAGGCTCCGGGTCAGCCCCGCACGGCGCCGGAGCGTGAGCGCCCGCGGGCTCGGGGCGGCTCTCGGACCTGGCACAGGGGCAGGGGAAGCAGGGGAGGGCAGGGCAGGGCCGCTGCGACACGTACCTTGCCCGCTGGCAGGGGTTCCCCGACACCCGGCACGGCGGCGGCCGGCGCTGTCTCTGCCGACACCGGGCGGAAGCAGCCGGCGAGGAGGGGCGGGGGCCGCCGGGCCGCTCCTTCCGCCGGGGCCGCGCTGAGGGCGGGCCCGACCCGCCCCGCGCCGCCAGGGCGGCGGCTGAGACCCCCCTGAGGGAGGGGCAGCGCTTCCCACCCAGCCCTGCCCACCCAGCCCTGCCCACGCGCGGCTAGGGGCCCGCGATTCGCGTGGGAACGGCGGGGGTAAGGGCAGGGATGGCTCCGGGATGCGCAGCTTGAGGGTTTCCGTCTGTCTGTCGTTCACGCTTTGTCAAAGCTCGCAGTTTCTTTGGGAATTCTGGCAAAGGAGGAAGAAAATAGGTGGTTTGGAAAGGGCAGAATGAGCTGGGGTGCCTTAAAAATGGCAGAGAAAGGGGTAGCGAAGTGCAGGCTTATCCTTCAACGTGTTTAAAGGTTGGAGCCGTAGAATCACCAAGGTTGGATCATCCGGTCCAACCATCAGCCTGACGCTGCCACTGCAACCCCAAAACAACTAAACCACACCAACCCTGCACCACAACCAGATGCTTCTTAAACGCCTCCGACGATGGTGACTCCACCACCTCCCTGGACAGCGTAATCCAATGCCTGACCACTCTAACAGTGAATTTTTTTTTTCTAGTAAGTAATCTGAATCTCCCCCGTCTGTTTAAGGCCATTTCCTCTTGTCCTCTCACTGTAGGAATGGTAGAAGAGACCACCCCCCTCCTCACTATCACCTCCTGTCAGGTGGTTTTAGAGAGCAATGAAGTCCCCCCTGAGCCTTCTGGAGCCGAAAAAAGCCCAGCTCCCTCAGCTATTCCTCATAAAACATGTTTTCTGGACCTTTCATGAGCCGTGTTGCTCTTTGCTGGACGTGCTCCAGCACGTCAATGATCTTTTTAAAACGAAGGGTTCAAAACTGAGCACAATACTCAATGTGTGGCCTCACCAGGGCTGAATACAGGGGGTTGATTGCTTCCCTAGTCCTGCTGGCAACAATGTTCTTGATATGGGCCAAGATGCCATTGGCCTTGGCCACCTGGGCATGTTCCTGGCTCATGTTGAGCCTGCTGTCAACCAGCATGCCCAAGGATATTTCCCTTAGCTGCACCTAAATGAGGAAATTGGACCAGAGCACCTGGAGTGTAGCACCACACTAAAGCACACACATTCCCCCGCCCCCCCCCAAAAAAAAAAGAAAAGAAAACAAAAATGGTTTTGAGGATCAACTTGGAAAAAAGGCCATGCAACTAGCAATAGGACAAGAGGACATAGTCTTAAGCTTAAACTAGGGGAAGTTTAGGTTGGACATTAGGAAGAAATTCTTCACAGAAAGGGTGATTAGACCTTGAAATGGGCTACCCAGGGAGGTGATGGAGTCACCATGCCTGGAGGCATTTAAGGAAAGACTGGACATGACACTCAGTGCCATGGCCTGGTTGACATGCTGCTGTTAGGTCATAGATTGGACTCAATGATCTCACAAGATTTTTCCAACCTAATTGATTCTGTGATTCTATGAAGATAAAAAAAGTAGCAGTAAATCCTTTCCCTAAGCACCAGAATCCTGACACAGAGTCTGCATGCCTTCTAGGTCAGGTGTGAAAGGAACTCAGGAAAGATATAATAAATGAACTAAACCCAATGCTTATCAAAGAGGAGCTGAGGGAAGTTTTCATGCTAAAATGCTGCTTTTTGGGTAAAAGTGTTGGAAGATCTGTTTCCAGTTGATGCCACAGTAGCACATAAAAAGAAATAAATTGAATAGTATGAAATTGGCAAGACTGGGTGGTATTTATTCAGGAGTTACACAGGGATTCGGGCAGTTGGACTGTGTAACCACATGCTACAGGAGGCATTGGAGGACTGGGAAGTGCCTCCTGTAGCCAAAACCTGAGCAGCTTCAAAAGGAGTCCCTAATGTTAGTGTGCAATGTTGATCAAATCAGTGGGAAGAATAACAAACACAAGAAGAAATGGAAAAGATATGATGCACTCAAGAACCATCAGCATCATTTTCTGTGGAGGGATATGGTGCCTCAGAAATCTGTGGGAATCTTTGGAGGATCCAAGTGACCTCAGCTGGCCAAGGCAAACCAGGTCAATGAACACAGAATCAGAGAATCATAGAACATCCTGAATTGGAAGGGACACATCAGGATCAAGTCCAGTTCCTGGCCCTGCGCAGGACACCCCAAGAATCACACCATGTGCCTGAGAGCATTGTCCAAAAACTTCTTGAGCTCTGTCAGACTTGGTCCTGTGACCACTTCCCTGGGGAGCCTGTTCCAGTGCCCAACCACCCTCTGGGTGAAGAGCCTTTTCCTAACATCTAACCTAAACGTCTCCTGACACAGCTTCCTGCCATTCCCTCAGGTTCTGTCACTGGTCACAAGAGAAAGAAAGATTGGTGCCTGCCCCTTGGCTTCCCCTCGTGATGATGTTGAAGATTTCAATGAGGTCTCCCCTCAGTCTCTTCTCCAGGCTGAACAAGCGAAGTGACCTCAGCCGCTCTCGTATGGCTTTCCCTCTAGACCCTTCATTATATTTGCAGCTCTCCTTTGGACACTTTCTAATACCTTTATATCTTTTTTATATTGTGGCATTCAAAACTGCACACAGGACTTGAGATGAGGCATCCCAGTGCAGAGCAGAGGGGGACAATCCCCTTCCTTGACTGGCTGGTGATGCTGTGCCACAGGGCATGGATGGCCCTCCTGGTCTGGGCAAGAATTTTCATTAAAGGTTTTTAGAAGATTCAACAGTCATGATTTATTGAGCCATGCAAGATCTGAGCCCCTCAAGGTTTGACTCAAACTGCAATTTTTTTTAGTTGTTAACCAGTAGCTGTAACTAGACAGTTATGATTAAGCAACTGCATTGTGAAAGTTGCTTGTTTGGCTAATCTGTTGTTTTAAGGAAAAGAGAAGACAATCCAAAGATGAATGGGCTGTCTGGATGACAGCCACCAGGAGTGAAGTCAGCAGAACCGAGCAGTAACTGAGCGAAAGGTAATTCCAACAGTGGGAAATTATGACCACCGACTCATTGACTACCTACTCAAAACAGACCCCCAGTTCAAATGGAGGAAAGAACTCTGCGTGTGGACTAATTATCGTGAGAAGTGAGAGCTATAACTAGCAATAAAATGATGGACCTGTGACATGTTGACATGTGAGATAAAGCTGAATATTTAGATGGATTATAAAGCATTTGTGCTTCCAAAATCAAGTAATATTTAGTAGCCATTGGGAAGTGAATGCCATGAATCTCACTCTGTTTGATGGTGATGTGCTCTCTGCTTGGATGGGGTCTGCAGGTTTAGCAGTTCCTACCTCTCAGAAAAGGTACAGTAAATCTACAAAAGATATAGAAAATGTGACAAAATTTTTCACAGATCTGACATTCCTCCGTATAGTTACTAGAAAGTAAAATGGAAGTTGGAATACAAGCTGATGAGAAAAGTAGCTTGGGGAAGTAACGTAAATGGTTTGTGAAACCAAGCTGAATGGACAGTGATTCCTAATTGTAATTTCTAATGCAAAACTTTTGGAAAAAAATTAATAGGCAGCAGTTTCAAAACAAAAAGTATTTTATGTAGTCTTAAACTTCATTGGAAATGTCACAGATTCCTAAATTTTCACAGAAATTTGCAAAAAGATAAGGCAGATTTATGGAAAGAAAATGTATCAGGGACTGTTAAACGTGGGAATACTGCTTAACGGCTCAGGTAGCCCTGAAAGCTGTCACTCTGCTGGAGCTTGGACTAGGGAAGTAGCCCAATGTGCTTGCCCTTTCCTTGGCACAACTGTCAGATGCTGTCAAAGACAGAATGGACTTTTGGCCTGATCTGATACAGTTTTTCTGTTCCTATTTGCAACTAACATTGTTTTTTTCTGAGATTCACATCAAATCCTGCAGGTCATTTCTTATTCCAGAACTCAGTTTGTCTAATGTGTGCTGAATATATAAAAGAACCACCTAAGTGCTTGAGGTACTGTTGTTCAGAGTACGTTTTATTAAACTGTTTATAAAATTGAATTGTCAGCAGCAGGTTAGCTCATGTGTGACATTAAAATAATGAATGTATGTATTTCATTTGATACGGAGTTGGTAAAGTTCCCATAGTGAAGTCACAAAAACCCACTTTCTTTCACTTTGTAGAAGAGGCATTTTACCCTGGTCTGTGGGCAAAGGGAAACTTTAAGTAGGAAAATGTAATTATTCCACATCTCCTTGGAAAGAAATGAACTTGACATAGTGTTGATTGTCTTATTGTGCCCTACTATGTGGGTACGTGCAGACCTTGTGCCTTTATGTTCCTATCATAAACGGCAGCAATAAAATTTTAGTAGGTATTCCTGTATTATAAGACTAAAAAAGCCAACTGCAAGGTTTTGGAATCGGAAATTGGTTGGAGGTTGTATATTTTATGTGTCATATATATAGTATTGCTCTCATGTGATTCTTTTTTTTAAGTATATAAAGCCACAGTACAGCAAACACAAAACTGAGCATGTGAGTGATCTAACATAGAGCAATGGTCCCAGAGTTTCTGTACATGCATAGGCTTGCTTAAACAAACAGCATTCTGGAAAACAGTGCTCTTTAAGTGGCTCACGTGCATAAAAATTTTGCTAGATCAGGGTGGAATACAAATACATTTAAGGGCTAGTTTAATTCAGGGATAGGGAAAAAATGAAATTTCTGTTATGAAAGCTTGGGGTAGTGCTTTATAAGGTCAGATTTTTGTGAGCATTTGGCATTACTTCCCTCAGTTTTTTTTACTGCTGCATAAAACAGGACCACTGAGTATCCTTAAGTGCTGGACCACTTGTTCAGATTGGTGAAGCGTTATTCTGTTCTGGGCCAGTGAACACTCTGATGAAGAGTCCTGGGTGCAGTCCAGGGCCCAGACTTGCACCAGAAGGCATGGTCAGTAATCAGGATGAAAAAGCCTGCACCAAACGTGATGCTCTCCTCTTTGCAAAGTCTTCCAGAGCTGTCCTAGCAGCCTTTGCACCCAGGCCATAGTGTCACACTGCATTCAGCCCAGGTTTAGTGAAATGGAGGTGTCACCCTGGAGAGCTGCAGTAGAGTCTTTGTATTTTTCAGGCACTTACAAATGAGAAAAACCCTACACAATAAAACACTTTTGTCTGATGGCCACAGTGGTACCACCCAGCTCCAAAAGCAGACTTGGGCCAAGTACTAACAAGTGTAGATGTGGCCAGGCTGCACCCCTTGGCTGGCTGAGGGTCCGTGGTGCTCCTTCATTTAACTGCAGGGGCAGGGCTTCTGATAAGGCCCAAGTAGGAACATTTTATATAGCCAGGTACCAGGAAGGCCTTGAGGAATATTGGTGCTGAAACAAATAAGCCTGGAATATTTTTGCTGGCATTAAATGAGAGGCACAATGGCATTCAAGCAGGTTTGAGAAGTTGGTAGTATCTCCAAGCACCAAATAAATCTGCAGGAGATAGGTTCTTCTGGCCAGAGCCCTGAAGGCCATCTGCTGCAGACTTGTTTAGTAATGTAAATAACACAATAATTGCTATGACCCATATATTTAAGGTTATTTTCGTAGTTCAGTTTAAAATGCTTAATCCAAAGAAAGCACAATTAATGTCCAATCAAAATAGAAAATGCCCTTTACATGTCAACAGTTACAGGATAGCAAATCCTGTCCAGGAACAGATGGAAGTGTCTTTGTTAGTGTTGCCCCACAGATGAGTGGAAATTAGTTTTAAGGCAACAGAGACAGAAAAAAGTGCATGTATGTGGAAAGTAACATACAGATTTTGCTGAAACTGCATAAGTAAGTGAAAAAAAGTTGCTGGTAAAACTTCCTGAAGAGACATTTGGTTCTTGAAAGTACCCACTAGTGTAAAATGTGCTTGCAGCTAGCTGTTAATGCAGCTGTGTGTACTGGAACAACTCACACGGCAACTGCCTCATATTTAATAGGTGTAAACTGTAATATTAAATAAAACATTGAATTTCAAGAAAATAAATTCCATTTATAAGTACATTTGAGAACTAGTCGAATAATTTGTTGTTTCTTTTTCCTCTTGCCTTCCCTTGTTGCTATCTAAAACTGACCATGAGAACTGTTAGTCATGAATTGCAGCAGTGTTTGGCTAAGAATCTTCATCAGAGATTTTCTGGTGTTTCAGAGGGTGCAAGCTTCAGCTCAGGTACAGAACTTAGTGTCTTGTAAAAAGTCAGCTCTAGCCCTAACTTTTGCCTAAGCAACACGGATCACATTTTTGCTTAGCCTTTGCAGAATATTGAATTTTATTCTGAACTGTTATTTATGATACTTGTATGTGGTCTCCCTCTAAGCAATCATAGATCTATATGCAGAATTAAAGGAAGACAATGAAATACAAACCACTAGAAAGTGGTGAACTTTCCAAATATCTTTCTACACTTTTTCCTTCTTGTTATTGATGAGACCAACTACTTTGCCCTTGAGGTCAATATGCAGCAAAGTCCTGCTGTGGTAATGTTTTGGTTTTAGTCCCAATGCAGATAGTAAATTAAAATTATTTCTGCTTCAGCCATTTTAAATGTATCAAATTGTTCTCTTTTACAACAGCTTTTGCATAAGTTTAGCTACATTAAATCCACTAAAATGTCATGTGTGTTTTGTCTGTATCTTTGATAATCAATATTCTTTATACTCTAAAACTGTATTGTTGGTGAAGTAAAATCTGTGACCAAATTTTAATTTAGTGATGTATTATAGTTTTCATTTAGTTTATGTCACTGTTGCATGAAAGAAAGTTTTAACGTTTTCAAACCCTTGTTCTCCTTCCCTGCCACCATTATATTGGTGTCGTACTTTATAGGGCGGAGTAGGTGACTTTGATTTTCTATTCCCTTGTTTAATTTTGTAAAGAGATGTAGTTCCAAAACTAACATGAGGTTTAGACATCAAATGAAAGAGATGGGGTCAACCCATATGCTCTTGAGTCTAGCACAAATGGTGAATACAAATGGAGTACACGGACAAGTGTAGGTATGTAGTTACAATTTCACTCTAGAAGTTAAGCACAGAACAGACAAACCAAAATGTTGTTTTTCTGCTTTTTCATCTGCCCTTTGAAACTACGCTTACAGGTTCACAGACTCACAGGAAGGATACGTAGGAAGGGACTCTGGAGATTTTCTAGATCAATTAATTCCCTTGCTTAAAGCACTGTCAGCTGCAGCAGGTTGCTCAGAGCATTGTGACCGTTTGAGTTTGAATCTCTCCAGCGATGGAGACTCCACAAATTTTCTGGGAAACATCTTTGAGGGTTTGACCAGTCTCACTGTAAGAAAGTTGGCTTGGGGTATTTTAATTTTTAATTTTATTTCCTGCATTTCTGTTTGTGCCCACTTCCTTTTGTCGTGTCACTGGCTCCCACTTCTTTACTCCCATACATCAGGCATCTTTGCTCCCCTAAGCATTGATAGGAGCTCCCTGAGATTTCTCCAGGTTGAACAGTCCCAGCTCTCTAAGCCTTCTCTTGCTTCTATCCCTCAGTCATCTTTGTGGCCCTTTGCTAGACTTGCCCATTTAAGTCCACGTCTCTCTTGCACTGGGATCCTGTGACTGGGCACAGCATTCCAGATGAGGCCTCACCACTGCTGAGTGGAGGACAAGGATTGCTGCTGTCAGCCTCCTGGCAATGCTCCTCCTGCCACAGCCCCAGGATACTGTCGGCCTTCCTTGTTGCAAGGACTCATTGCTGGCTTACGGTAAAATTGTCATCCACCAGGACCCCCAGGTCCTTCTCTCCAGAGCTGCTTTCCAGCTAGCTTGGCTATGTGGCTATTGTTCCTTTTCCTGGTGCAGTGCTTCATACTTTCCTTTGTGGAACTGTGTGATGTTCCTCTATGCCCATATCTGCAACCTGCCGAGGTTCCTCTGCATGGCAGCACCTTCACCCCACTCCTGCCAGTTTTGCTGAGGGTCTGGCCTTTTGTCCAGGTCATGAATGCAGAGGTTAGACTGTACTGGTCCCACTATCGACCCCTGGGTGTGCTGTTAGTGAGTGGCCTTCAACTGAACTTGGGGCCACTGATTACAGATCTTTGAACCCAGCAGTTGTTGATATTTTGCCTTGGTTTCTCACAGTTTCCCAATTTGCAGAACATCAGATATTACATTTTTCATGAAAGTGCCTAGAATAGCTCACCCATTATTCTCTGATAAATTCTTCTACATTTTCATTGTACTTGTGTTTCTGGCTTCACGGGACAACATTTTCCCCTGTACCAAAGAAGGGAAGCTCATTCTGGCTTATTTGTGTTTTCAGTTAGTGGTAATGAAGAAGCTTTTCCTGTATGCCTCTCTCCAGGATGCTGCCTGGGCACAGACTGTGCAGAGAGTCTCCATCTTTCTTTCTCTAACATTACTCCACTTTTTTCTCTGCAAGCTTCTAAAAGATGGCAGACTTTTATTCTGGATTATAGACACCCACATCCCTCCAGTTTCTGTTGGTTTTATCATTCGGGTCCAAGGCAGGTGCAATTGCTACACAATTTGGGGAAAGGGGTGGGGAGGAGGTCAGAGGTTGTGATCTTTGCTTGTTGCTCTGGAATACTTACCTATTAAAAAAATATAAAAATATATCAGTGATACAAATATTAGACTGTGGCTTGTTGGCACATGACAAAAGCCAAGAAGGTAGATTACATTTAAGGAAGAAATTATTAATGAGTTTGGTGAAACACTGGAACAGGTTGCTCAAGGAGGTGCTGGATGCCCCATCCCTGGAAACATTCTAGGTCAGGTTGGATGGGGCTCTGAGCAACTTGATCTGGTTGAAAGTGTCCCTTACATTGCAGGGAGGTTGGGCTAGATGACCTTTAAAAGTCCTTTCAACCCACACTACTCTAGGATTCAATGATTCTATGACTGACAACAAACTCCTGTTAAGTTACAAGATATGTTGAAATAATAGAAACAGTTGTATTTCAGAAATACTCTGTAATGTTCTACAACTATTTTCTATTATAGTCTAGCAGAACCTATTGTTTTTGTTTTTTGGGGTTTCTTGGGCTTTCCTTTGAGGCGGCTACATTTCAAGTAGTTGCTATTTTCAGTGCACTTATTTTTGAATAGCACAAAGGTGGAATTAGACTGTTCCTGCAGCTACTGAGCTCAGCTGTTTTGCTGTTGTGGCCAGTTTTACTGTTCACTCTACTCAGAAAGTAATTGGAAACTGGAATCAGCTGCCTACATGTAACAATCTAGTGCTATTTGACATGTTCTTGTGCACCTAAGACATATGTAGGGGTTTGGCAGGAGATCAGGCACTTTCTGGTCTGGCAGCTGGTGTCTGAACATCTCAGGATATGGCGACATCTCCTAGGACATTTTGGCTGGGACTTTCAGGTCTTTGTGCAAGCAAATTCTATCCTTGCAGTCAGCCATCATTGAATGAATTCCAGTGAGCAGCACCACCTTACCAATTGTATTTAAAAAGCCTCTAAAATTAGCATATTTACCAATAAATTCATTGTAACTGTGCCTGAAAGAGGGCAGAAGAAGCTGCATGTATGCATACTGATACCTGTACATGTGGAATGTGATTGCATATGCAGTGGCTTGGTGGAAAGACTATAAAAAGGTCTTTAATAAAATTTTGTATTACCCAGATATGAAATAAAAAAGACAGAGGATTTGATTAAGAAAACAGTTCCATTTGCAAGCTGGGAAGCACGCACACTTAGAGAAGGTACTTTGGATATATTTTTAGAAGTTCTTAACAGCCTATGTTACAAAAGTGACATTCTTGCACTGAGTTCGAAAGTGTTAACTGGCCTCAGCATAAATGTACATTAAAGCTGCTCTTGTTACACATAAACTGGAGCTGGGGGCATTGTACTCATGTAAGTGCTGAACTTTCTCCACTAATTCCTGGGCAGGAGCCCTGTAATCCTCTGGGAAGGTGTTTTGACAGTCCTTTTCATTGCTGAAAGCGGTGCTGAAAGGAATTTCCTGCCTTAGATTTCAGAGGTCTATTGGAATTGCTTTACTGGGGAGACTGACTCTTCAGCAGTCAGGAGGGAGGTGGCTATGGTAGGGCAAGGCTTGCTCCATAAAGCTTGGCCTCGCTGCGCCTTCCAAGAAAAAGAATGGAAATTGGTCACTTTTTCTTCAGACTCAGAAGTCAGCAGCTTGAGATCCCATAGCATTTTTGAAACTTCTCTCCTTCCTTTCTATTTCTCTTGTGCTGTCTGTATAACTTAAGTAGAACAAGTGTGTTCAAGAATTTGCTATCGGCTTTTTCTAGGTCATATTTCTGAAGACCTCACAGGCATCATGCTGCCATTTGCCAAAAAATTAACATAAGGTAAAGTGAAATTCCAGCATATGGCTGGAAGAAATCCAAGTGAGTGCAATATGTAAATAATCAGACTTTCAGCTTCTGCCCTTTACCAAAAGTGTTGCCTTTGCTACAATCAGTTCTTTATTATTTGAATATCTCGTGCCATTATTTTAATCACCAAATTCTCCTCTATCCCTAATTTCTTCCTTTCTCAAATAAAATAAAAAAAATGTTTTGCTAAAACATACTGGGTTTAATACTAGAATTTTTTCATAGTTCTTCAAATTAGTTAAGCTTGGAGTATCTCTTTAGTTTAAATCTTGCATTGCTAAAAATGGCAAAGGAAGTTAGAAGGGATAAAAAGTAACATTCTTTTTGACTGCTGAAATTCAAATTCAGCTAAATATAAACATGTTTTCTGCTTGAAACTGAGATCATAAGCAGACAGATAAATCTTTCCCAACTTCCACTGACTAAATCTAGTTGAAGATTTATTTTAAACACATAATGCCATTGTCGGTGAATCTTTTATGTGTTTATCTTCACAATATCCCTGTGAATGTAGGAATTGCTGTTGTCTCTCATTAGAAACCAAAAACATCAGTTGCACTGGGTATTAAAACAATTTAACATCTAGCCTAACTAGAATGAAATTTTCATGTATAGCTGGCTTCTTCCATGAGTTTTCAGAGATGTATTTGAATTATTTGTGCGAGTCAAGATTCTATAATATTCATAGATAAAAACCAAAGTTTCTGAATTCACATTGTTATACAGTAGTTAGTTCTTCCATCCAAAGCAGTACAATGGTGTGAAAGCATTGTTTGCAGCTAGCACTGAAGGAAAGCTCTCAGAATAGAGTTTTCCATGGTTTGGGGGACATATTCCTGTGAACCTGAGAAGAGAAGCCTCTCTTCCCAAGTGACCGTGTTCTCTGGGTATTCCAGATGAGTCTTGCTTGGCTACAACTATCTATGATTTCTTTTCCTATCTGTAGGTGTCTGGCAGATGATGAGCCACTGCAAATCAGCCAGCTGCAGTCCCTCCTTTGATCAGTTAACCCCTGTGCTGCCACATATCAGTCACAGGAGCAAACGGGTGTGATTTACATGGGGTTTGTTGTAGCTCACAGATAGTGAGCAAGTTTTGAATCAGCACCACAAACCTCCCATTGCTTATGCTAAAATTGCTCACTTTGGATGCTGAGAATATAAATTAGCAAAATAAGGTTTCAGATGGTTTGGGGGAGTTTTCTGTTTCAGAAGTTGCCTTTTCTTTCTCCACTTTTTAGAAAAAATTAATTAAGCTTTAATATTCTGGGTGCATTTTTCTAAAGTATTGTCTATGTTTATATTTTTTGTCTAATACTATTTGTATGAAATGGCCACCACCTGCATTTAATTTATCTTTTGACAGGTCTTTCCTGCCTTGATCTAAAATTCTTCAGGACACAGAAGAAATGACTATTTTCTGCTTGGACTTTACTGGCTAGCTCCAGTTTGATTGTTGTGGGCCTCTTCGAGCCTAAACAGATAACATACATCCAGCACACGGGTTTTTAACTAATTACTAATGTTCTTAAAGCACTTTGAAGAGTAAAAGCACAATACATGTGTTAATTATTATTAAGAACTTAGCTTTGAACATCATGTTCTGATATGAAAAATGTTTAGTGAGTCCTCACCAAATTGTAACATTATAAATGTATTTCATTAAGAGGTCATTAAGACATTAAAAGGCATCATTACTAATCTATACATGATCTAAGCTTGGCAAACCTCTGTAATCCAGACTCATTATATTAGCATGAGTGCCTTTCCGGCCAAAAAAGTGCTGAGATTTTGCATGGTAGCGTTTCCATTTATCAACGATATTACAGATGAAATAAAAACTCTGATTTTTGGAAAATCTCCCTTTCTAGTCCCATTACTTTTTCCTGAGCTTGATATGGTGCAGTTGTTGTTTCTGGCATTAATGCCTCTTAGGTTCAACATTGCACACATTATTTGAATTGAGTAGTTTTATACATTAAGTGCAAAAGATCTTCACCAGGCTCTGTCCGGGGGTTTCTTGGATGTGCATCAGTGGATTTTGTGGGAGAAGAAAATCTTTCTGGTAAATAGGAGTTGTACATGTTCTTTGATAATGTGTTCTAGAGAAACTGTTAATTTTTCTAAATTACCAATTGCGATGTGTAGCACATAAATAGGCTGTTGAACATCATGGGGATTTTCTTTAAAGTATATATGGTGAAAAAAAAGATTAAGTGATGAACTTCCAGAATGAAAAATCCTCAAAGAAATCTGCTAAGAAAAATCCAAGAAACTCAGTGGGCTGCCTTTTCAGTTTTCCTGCAAGCTTTTATCTGTCATTTGTAAGTGCACTGTTGTTTCTTAATTAGAGCTTTTCTGCTTTGAAAACTAAGTGTGGCCAGCCATTGACATGTGAAGAAGAATCCCAGTGTTCTTCTTATTGCAATGTATTTCTCTAAAATATAAAAAGAAAAATGAAATCTTTTCTTAAAATGTGAAAGCAATATTTCAAAATAAATTTGATGCTTTGAAATGTGACCATGTCTTTTCTGGGTTAATTTTATCTACTATAAGAAAGTGTTAATAAATTTTAAAAAAACATGTTAAATCAATCTAAGGATAAATGTGACAATTTAATATAATGACTGAGATCCACAAACCCTGTTTTGCATGTAATTGCAATATTGTAGTGGTACAGTGCAATCATCATGTCAGTATTCTTGCTTATAAATTCTGAAGTATTTCACCAAAACCATCTACTGTGGCCAATGTATTTACTTTACTCTAAAATTCATTTTATTCAGAAGAATGCAGAAGATATTTTGAAGTTCTGTGCTTGCAAATGCTCACATATCAGGTCACTTAATGGTCACTTAATATACTGAACTGCATAGATATACAGCACTGGAATTTGCAAAGCTTCTTAATGTCTAGTTCTATGTATATAGCTAAAAATTAGGGATTTTACCCTTGACTTCCTTTAAGCTTTCTGTAATAGAATTCTGGTCAATATGCTGACTTGGAAAATATTTTCTTTCCAGTTATGAAAATTTATGCTTAATATTAGATGCCAAGTCAATACTCCATTTGGGATTGGCATCTAAACTGAGTTGTCTACAGTGCAGCCATCTATGAATTACCTACATAAGTGAACAAACTGTATGGCCTTGATCCAATTGTCCACACTTAAGTGTCTGCTGCCAACTGAGATGCCCCTGGGCTTTTGAGACAACTGCTTCTGATGCAGATGTGATGGAGGATCAGTGGGAGGAAGCTCCTTGCCCTGCTGGAGAGTGGTAGTGGTGAAGAGTCCTGCATGTAGGGAAATGTGTTTGAGGTCCTCAGGAGAGCGTGTCGTGATGATACCATTTAGACTGTGACGTTAGACTATTGTATTGGAAGCTGTGAAATTTCACTGTTTCTCCAGGCGAACAATGGTGGCTGTCAGCCACAGAATTCTCTATTTGCACTACAGTTTTGCAATGTAAAAAAAAAACCCACTAGAGGCACTAGTGGCACCAGCCAAGTGAGTTTAGTCCTATTTTCAAAGGTGACATAACACTTTTAGATTGAGGGTTTTGTTGTTTTATACAGTATCCTACTATAGATTATTGAATGGTTTTCAAACAAGCTGGCAGGCCTGTACAGCACAACCCTTTTGGAAATTGATACCCAAGGTCTTGTGACTTTAGCCAGACACATTTTGACAAATATTCTTGAATAAGGAAGAGTTAACAACCACAAAAAGTAAATGTTTTATGACAAATGTTATGCTACAAGAATACTAGTGATGCCTGCAAAATAGAAACTGGGAAATTGAATATTCTTTTTATTTTACTTTCCTCTTTGTAAATAATATTAAGCACACTGTACAAATACGACCAAAATAATATCCTTTAATATTACTAGAACTGGTTTGTGATGCAATGTTAACATTTTCTACCAGAACTTAAAAGCTTTGTACAGAAGACCTACCTAGTATAAATAAGTTGAATATATAAGAGCTGCACTTTTTCATCACAAACTGACTGACTGACTCCTTTATTCCAATCAGGTCAGTCAAGTCATAGTTCAGTGTTACAGAGCACACTCTTAACCTGAGTATCAGATAGCAGACTAATATACTGCAGATTACATTAATCTTACTTGTTATCTTTTCCTTTCTACCCTTTCTTTCTTATTTTTTGTGGTTTTGATTCTATGTTTGTTTTCACTGTTCCATAAGAAAGATTATCTTTGCAGGACATAAACTGTAATTATATATACACATGCCTCCTATATCTCATTTACTTATGACTGGTGTTTGAACTCTTAATTTCTTTGCTGGATTATATACACTTAGTAAAGAATAGTTTAAAAAACCCCTAACCTTAACTGATTTATAAGCTTTTGTGCTTATCAGAACAAAGCTTGAGAGCACTTGGCTGTGATATTAAACATGTAGTCATGGTTGAATAAAGACTTCCTTAGTCGGCACACTTAGATTTTAATATCTTAAGCCCCTCTGCATCAACCCACAGAGCAGCAGTAATGCCTTTTTTATGGAAGTTTCACAATTTCACAGTTAAGGTATGTACCTAACAAATGGGGTTGGAACTGAAAAGTTATCTCATAGTCTAAGGAAGTTTGCTAAACACAAAACTGTCTGTCAGCTGAAGAGAGAAAAAAAGCATGAGGTGGTTAATACTGTACCTCTGTTGAAGTTAAAATATTGTATATCTATGAATGAGAAAGTAATGGTGTCTGAAAGGAGAGAAAGCACCAGGAACCCTGATTTTGAAGTTCACTCAGTCTTCACTTCTAACAATATAGTAACTGGTTTTACATTGTCCGGTGACTAAGATAAACAACAATCCCAGGGTCAGCATCTATTATCCCAGCAGAGTGCTCTTTTCTCTTTGCTTTTTGGTTTCCTTATCAATCTTTCTTCTTAGAGTGGCTTCAGTTTTTAAGATGACCAAATGTTCTACTGCTGTAGTTTTTGAAAGACAGCTGTCCACATCCTAGATAGGTATTTCAACATCAGCAGTGAAGAGTCAGGATTCATAGTCATTGACTCACAGTGCAGCTGAAGTTGTTGGAAATCTCCGAAGGTTCCTTAGTCCCATCCACCTGCTCAAAGTAGGGTCAACTAGAGCCACTTGCACAGAGCTTTGTGTCCAGTTGGATTTTGAACATCTCCCAGGATGGAGTCTCCACAAGCTTTCTTTACCCCTGTTCCAGTGTTTGATTATGTTCACAGTAAAAAAAAAAAAAGTTTTTCTTCTTCTGAAATAGAATTTCTTGTGTTTCAATGCATCTCATCCTATCACTGGGTGATATTGTGAGGAGTCTGACTCTGTCTTTTTCATTCCTTCCCATTTGAACTCTTTGAACCAGCAAATGTAGGAAGCTTTTAATACTGTAGACTGTACCACACACTTAGATACTAAGTTTGTTAAAAATTATTGTAGTTCTGCTCAAATACAGTCATCTTTTCAAAATGGCACAGCCAAAAGCTTTAGAAAAATCTTAAGCAGTCTTACAAAAAGTTATACCTTGTCTCAAAAGTGAGTAAAAAAAGATGAGGAATCCTAGAATTAAAAGCATCTCTGAGAATACCACACCATTAATCGACCTTAGTGTTGTAATCTGTATTCTCTAATGTCAGGCCATGCAAGTAAACTGCGCTTTTATAATGCACTATAAAGAGAGGTGATATCACTCAGTATTATAGTACCAAAGTCACAGTGTCTTTTATACCAGAAGCCAATACCCTCAGTTCCTTCCAGAGACAAAAATAAACCTGAAGATCCAGGAAAAAAAAAAAAATTGAAGGAAATTTCCCTTGAGTAAATGGACTCTTAAAAGCCAAACATATTCATGAGTGAAATACATGGACATTTCCACTAAAATCCACAGATATTTCCACTAAAATCCGCTAACACAAAGATGGTAAGTATCCCCAGGGCAGGGAGAATCAAAATGTCATAGAAGAAAGAAAATACTTGGCTTGTTTGAAACACTATGCAGTTACACGTGTTTAAGAAAATTGCACACAATCTGGAACGCGGTCATGGTAATAAGGTGAGGAGGTGATCAATTGCAGGAGTATCTAAATAAGTTGCTAGAAAAAGGGCATTATTGTTTTTTCTAGCTGTATTAAGAGAGTGATGACCAAAGAAGGAAAAGTTAGTTAAACTAAAGAAAAATCTCCTTATAAACAGATGCAAATCTGTTATTATGTGGCAAATATAAAGCCTAACTTTTTTTGCAATAGGACATTATTATTTCTCCTCTCATAGTGTCATCTGAAAGCTTAATAGTCATGTTCTGTCTCCTATTATTTAGGTCATTAATGAAAGTATATAGTGTGGTGTGCTACTCATGAGCTTAAAATTAATTGGGCACATAAATGTTTGCAAGACAGATTCCTTTGTGGTGCATCAGTCACAGAGGTTTTGGCAATTTTATACTTTTTAAAGCAGTTTTTGGGGTTTTTTGTTTGGTTTGGGTTTTTTGTTTTGGTTTTTTTTTTTTTTTTTTCAATAAACCATAACTTGCAAAACAGACTTTTTAAACTTTTATGATAGTCTCTTTTTCTGACCTATTTGAAAGTGTATATAAATCTTATCTGCAAGGTTTGGAATTTACCATTAATAATAATGAAGAAAAAGAAAAGAACAATAAATTGTTCAAGAAGAGCCTGGAATTTTTCACTGAGAGTTATTCAACAGAGTAGAAAACTGAACAAAGATATAAACATCAAACAAATGAAATTTTGATTGTCATTTATGAGGAGAAAACATCTGTAATGGATAGAACAAGCAATCTTGAATCTTAATATTCAGACTTTAATGAGTAAACAGATATTTCACCATCTTGTAAAACAATAGTATTATGAGCTCAGTCTGGTTAGAACTACTCGGGTGCTTAAAGACAGCCTTAAGTGTTTTTCTGGATCAGGCCAGAATGGTCAGCACCCTGCCAGATTAATTCTTGGAAGAGTTTATGAAAGATAGTGAGAAAACTTCTTGTGCATAGCAAGAAATCCAAAACAGTAACCAAACAATGCGTATTGACAACAGGGTAAGCCAAGTTCTTGAAGAGAATGATCTGAGGTACAGAGTGTCAAAGAAAAAATGAT